>LJSK01000053.1:15000-16105 GCA_001299535.1 Leptomonas seymouri
TTGCGAGTAGTCGCCGCGGCCAGCCGCCTCCGCCTTCCGGCGCAGGTCGAGCAGGTAGGCAGAACCAAACGGATAAGTAGGACCGTCTACCCGCATGCTGCCCAGTTCTGCCATGAGGCGGTTGCGCAGCCCACGCGCCGGCCGCCCTGACAGGATGTTTGTGACGCTGGTCGCGAGAGCCCCGCTCTCTCGCGCGTCCCGCAACGCAGCTCGGTGAACGGGGGACGTCTTGGCCTCCGCAGTGCGTAGGAAGGACGTCCCCACCTGCACGCCGTCCGCGCCAAGCCCCACGGCTGCCCGTGCAGTGACGGCATCCACGATACCACCAGCTGCGACGACGCAGGCATCCGCCCCAAGCGCCGCACGCACTTGTGGCACCAGCGCAAACGTGCCCGGCTGCTCCTCGACGCGGCTGCTAGGCAGAAACAGCCCGCGATGGCCACCCGCCTCGGCACCCTGGCAAACTACAATGTCCACCTGCCGCTGATGCAGGTACACAGCCTCTTCCACCGTCGTCGCCGAGCACGAGACGCAGAACGCAGACCCCGCGACACTGCGCAACCGCTCCCACAGGGCGTCCGGGGGCAGTCCGAAGTGGAAGGACAGCAGCAGCGGTGGCTTGTCCCTCAAGGCCGCCCGAACCTCCAGTAGCGCCTCCAACTGTTCCTCTGTGAAATGTGTTGGCCGCATAGCCGCGATGCGTTTCTGCACGACATCGGCAGGGTTGTCAATGCCCTCTTCTGCGTAGTGCTTTTGGAGGTGCTCCATCCACGACGGCGATAATTTCGCGGCGGGTGCGGACGGAGGGCGGTGGCAGAAGAAGTTGTAGCACAGCCGGTGCTCCACGTTATCCTCGACTAGTGTGCGCAGCTGCTCTGGTGCCATCCCACTACACGGCACGCTGCCCACCGCACCGGTGCTGGCAATGGAACGAGCGAGCACAATGTCGCCGTAGCCCAGCATCGGTGAACCGACCAACGGTAGCGTGCAGTGCGCCACTTCGCACAGTCGACTGCGAACGAACGGCATTGCAAGAGGAGAGCGAGCGAGAGGGAGATGGCAAGGCCTTGTGCGCTACTGTCCCCTCTATATATATATATGTGTG
>LJSK01000053.1:19932-49354 GCA_001299535.1 Leptomonas seymouri
CGCGGGTGCAGACGCCCTCTGCTCCTCCACCTCGTCGCTGAAGTCGTCATCGTATGCCTCCGAGGACACCGCGGATAGGGCTTCGACAGGCTCAGCTGCCTTTTCTTTTATTTCGGAAGAGGTCTCCGATGACACTTTGTGGCCCCCAGGTCTTTCCATTACTTCTGATGCCGCCTCGGGTGGTTCCTCATCTCGGACTTCTGAAACCTCTGCCGTGGTCGGCGTGTGCACGTTCGGGAGGTCCACCTGATTTTTCATCTCACTGTCAGATGTGGCGAGTGCTTCGACTGCATCTTTGTAGGATGTTGAATTCTGTGCCAATGCCACCGGTGATGGTGGTACGGAGTCAAGCAAAGAAGACGTCGGGGACTCCGGTGGCGTAGGGTGCTCACGTGGTGCTGGTGGCGGCATCAGTAGGTCTTCTTCATATCTTTTCTGGTCGTCTGGAGTGTCACCTGAGCCCACAACTGTTGCCGGCACCTCATCCTCTGACTGTGCTACGGCCGATGCTTTGACGTCGCGAGACGCTTCCTGTTTCTCATTGCCACCAGAGAGCGACTCCCAGTCGTCACCGCCGTACTCTTCCGCCACACCCTCTGCGTCCGTTTGGTCCTCCTTGCGCTCGTCGTTGGGGGGCGTGCCGAGGCCCTCTGTGAACGCTGGAGTGTTCCATGCAGCTGCATTGGAAGAACGATGATTGTGGCTCGCTGGTGCGGAGTCTGACCTCTCATTGTCTGCCATGTTGTCTGCCGTTGCTGTCTCCGGTGGCTGCTGCTCGCTGTGCATCCAAAGCGCCCCGTGATGCTGCTGTGAGGGCGGATTTCCTTCATCCGCCTCCTCGCTTCCATGAGTCGCGGCTGAAACACAAGACGGCGCAGCAGACACATCGCTTGCACGGTCGCTCTTAGACTTCGTGAAGTCGTTGGTTTCCGATGCCATCGGCAAAACGGGCAACGGAGGAGCGGCATTGCTGTGGATGGAGGCGCCCAGGCTGCGCTTCCCCGCCTCGTCTTCGTCCTCTGCATTATTTTTATCTCCAAATGCGGCCACCGAGGTGCTGCGCGAGGACGACAGATCAGGGGGCTTAGCCCCCTCTTCCTGCACAGTAGCTTCCACATGTTCCTCGTGTTCTTCATCCTCTGTATGAGCGGACCGCGTACTGCCGCGTGAGGGCGAAACCGTGGACTGGGACGACGTACGCGTGTGCTCTGACAATTTCTCTACTTCCGGTGTGACGCCCAGCACGTTGCGGCTGCTTGTGTCGGCGCTCAACGTTTCTACCGACGCACTTGCTGCGATTACATGATGGGCACTACCCTGCGACTTTGCCGGGACGTGCGCTGGGAGAAGGGGGGTATGCACAACCGGCTGTGCGGCTTCCATATCCTCAGAGGTATTATCATTGCTATCAGTTGTTGTGGAAGAGGCAATGGAGCGGTTGGAGTCGGTGCTGGGCTCAGCAGCTGCTGCGACTAGAGCGCTGTCTTCTTCACTATCACTCTCCGTCTTCTCCACTTCCGACTCATCGATTGGACTCTTGCCGGCATCCTCATCCGCTCTGCAATGCTCTGCGCCAGCGCTGCCTTTGGATATAGCCTTCAGAGACGACTGCGTGGAAGACTCTTCGTCACTGTCGTGCTGCGCTTCTCGAGATGCAGCGCGAGCAGATGACGAGAGGGATAGCGAAGACGACGGTGATGAGGATGCGATCACGCTGCTGTCGCTGCACATAAAAAAGGCGCTCCGCAGGCCACGATGTATCGCCAGAGCCGGCGCAGTTTCCCTCTCTGTCTCTGCGCTTCCCGTCGCAATGGGTGTCGCGCTCTGAGTCATGCCGTAGGCCGTCCGCTGAGATGGCGCAGAGTGCACACGTGCGGGCTGCGCGGCTGACATCGTCGGTACACCTGGTGAGCGGCTGCGGCTGCGGTTTCGCCTGTGTTGAAACATTGGTGTTGTACGCTCGAAGTACACCTGCTCCTCCAGCGCTTCCCGGTGTGCGGCACGGACTTGCAGGTCGTCAGTGTAAAGGCGACGCACGAGTTGCCGCTGCTGCTGCCATGTGAGGGTGCTGTAGCAGCTCGGACGCTCCGGGTTGAAGAAGATAGTGTTTGCACTGCAGCCCGCGCGCCGGCCAGGTGTAGAGGCGCTGTGCACTCGGTTGACGAACTTGGCGAGGGACCTGGGGGAGCGCGCGGAGGATGCAATCAACAGGCCTTCACAGCAGTCCTTGTCCTGGTCAGCATCTCGATGTTGCTGCTGCTGCTGCTGTGAAGCCCTGATCAACGCCAGCGGCATCGGTCGGCGTGGCGTCGTCCGTGGGGGGCCGCTGGCGGGTCTGCGTGGGTCGAGATGGACAGGGCCGCGCGACACCGACCGCAACTGAGATGTGTGCTGCTGCATCCCAGACGAGGGGCGGAATGCTTCCACTGTGCGCTGGCAGGGGCCGCCGTTGCCCGCTGAGAGGAGTAGCGTGATGGCGGGAGAGGTGCCCACAATGGCTGCCTCGTCTAGGGGCAAACCGCCCACGATGACGACGTCGCCAAGGTGCTGGCCGCGTGTGGGGAGGCTACGGCGGAGCCGCGTGGAGTCCTGAGCGGTCGATGCGTACTTCCCACTACCGTTCGGCGTTGTGGCCGCTGCGGTGCTCGTGGATGCTACCGGGATGGCCACCGCCCGCAGGCCAAAGCGAGCTGGCACAGGTGTACAGTCCATCTTCACACAGCGCCAGAACAGGGTAGCTGGCGAAAACAGAAACACCTCGAGCTGCGTTGAGGCGGAAGCATCGGCATTAGGGGCCGGTGCAGAGGCGCTTTCTGTCGTGATTCCACCGACGAGAAACAGAATTGAACAGCCCTCGAGCTCGCAGGCAGTCATCTCCGCCAGCTCCAGCGCGGGTGGACGCAACGTGCCGTTCGGTTCCACGCGACTCCACGTGCGCGTGATAAGATCCATTTTGTAGAAGTCAGCCACCGCCACAGTCCCACGTGCATCAGCACCACCTCCATTTGGAGAGTTCTCGCCATCGCTACAGGAAGCACCTGACTTCACCGCGCCATCGCCTCCCACTGTTGTCCACCCGCCAAAGACGTAGAGAGACGTGGAGTCACTGATGGCGGCAACATGCCCGTAGCGCGGCGACGGTGCGTCGTTGCCAAAAGAGCGTCGCACAGACCACTCGTGCGTCCTCATGTCCAAGTACAACAGCTCGCGGCAGGAACAACACGTCCCGCTGCCGGAAAGACCGCCCAGGACGACGAGGTAGTCGTCATGCAGCAGCGCCGCGTGACGCCAGCGGGCCACAGCGATGCCGCCACCGCTTTCCTTGGCCATCGGCGCTGAGGAGGTGTTGGAAAAAGACGAGGGCTCGGCAACGCTGCAGACGAGCTCCGTGCACACAACCGTTGCCGTGCCGATGCTCCATTCGAGCTTCCATACATCAGAAAGGACAGAGCACCTCGCCGTGGACCCGCTTTCGTTAGCCGAAGCGCTGTGGCGGTTGCTTTCGCGGTGGTCACGCCCACCAAACACGTATAACGCCCCATCGGATGGGCGAAAGACGGCAGAGTGGCCGTGGCGTGGGGAGATCACGCTGCTGTTGCTGTTGCGGTGACTGCCGTTATACATCTTCAGCGCCAGCCACTTCTGGCTGCTGAGGTCCAGAGTGAAAGCTCGAGAGGAGGCCGCGCCAGTGACCGTCGAGGTGCCGCCAAACACGAAGAGGTAGCGGCCCTCAAAGCAGCGGGTTAAGGAGCACTCAACCAACAGTGGCAAGCTGTCATACGGGTGATGCGCCACGGCGGAGACGACCAGCGGCCCAGGCCGCTGCTGCGACCCGAGGCTCTGTTCCGTCAGTCCACGCTGCCATGCCGCCTGATACTTCTCGCGGCGCTGCTGCTCCACGTCAGCGGCAATGGCGAGGCTGCCGTGGTACCACGTCAGCTCCGGTGGGTAGCGGTGACGGCTCACGCCTTGAAACAGCTGCGCCACGGTGGCCTCCGGTAAGAAGCTGTGCAGAGTGGAGGACCGCGTGAGGCTGTCGCACACGATTTGAACGGTTGGAGATGCGTGCGCAGGTGACGACCGCGTATGGGCGATGGCAGGGGAACTGCTCGAGTAAAGCGGCAAAGGCGTGTTGCCCTTGCGCTCGTGCAGTTTTGGGGATGTGGCCGTCGCAACGTCTTCCCCGGATGCGCAGGTCACGCTCAGCACTGTCCTCGTGGTGTACGCGTCGCCGAACACGAAGTGCACCACGGCTACCTTGTGCGAGGCGTCGGAGATGTAGGCGTTGTGAGCCACACCGGTGGGACCAAACAAATGCTCCAGTAAGTCGCTCGTCGCCGCGGGCATGGCGGGCTCCTCCTGTGTGCTGGCGGCGGTAGAAATGGCGATGGTCTCTCTGAATGGCTGCGAGCTTCGGTCCACCTCCTTCGCATGCACAACTAGCCTGCCGTACGAAACTCCGGGCAGCAACCGCTGCACCATGTCCTCGGTAGGATCGCCGTAGCCGAGCGGGATGCTTCTCACGGTGACATCGTAGCCACACTCCGCCTCTAACACTTCCTGCGCAAGCGGCACGCGGTCATCGTCAGTGATAGCGGCGGAGTGCGTGGGCTTCTGCGTGACACCGTGCAGTTTGTCACCGGTACGTCGCACCACACAGCTGCAGCGCAGCGCCCAAAGACGAGGGGAGGGGGTGCATAAGTCCGACACCTGCGCCACTTTTCGCGGCAGCTTAACCCACTGGCCTTTCAGCTCTAGCACCATGCTGTGACTCAGCCGCACAATACCGCTGACGGAGCTCAGCAGCAGGCGGTGTCGAGAGTGGCCTTGACGTTCGCTGGCGGCGACCAAGGAAGCCTGGAGGTCCACCTCTGCGTAGTTCTCCACCCGCATCGCCACTGCGTTAAGACACTGTAGGAACATTTCTGCCACTGCTGGTTCTGGCGACGACCTTTGCTCTTTGTCTGCTCCTCCACCACCCTCGCCCCCCTTGCTGCCAGGCGTCGGCTCCGCTCTCGCGTAGCGGTGAATCGCACGCTTTCGCACCGCCGCGACGCGGCGCCGCAGCGCCTCTTCTTCGTTGGCCGCTGACATCGCTGCGTTAGAAGAAGGTCTTTGTGGGAGAGAGTCCTGAGCTGCGGCGCCAGCGGAGTCAGGCACCACAGCAACACAAAGGCGTGCGCGTGTGTTCACCGTTGAGAGGAGCACCGGCGCGTCTATCGACACAAACTGGCCGTGCGTATCAACGCGCAGAGGCGGGCTACTGCTGGATGCGTAGGGCGAAGATGCCTCCGGCGCCCAAGCGTGTTGAAGGTCGCTTACAGATGGCCTCCCTGAGGACGATGCGGACCATGAGGACTGCAGCTCTTCAGCGCTGCTGCCGCTAGTGGTGAACCACAGGCGGACCTGCGAGGCAGGCACGGAGACCTGTGGTGTCGGCGGGTATGACGGTGCTGCTGCACTGTACACTGCAAGGGGAGAAGGTATCAGTCGCAACGATCGGAGACAGAAAACGGCGGACTGCGCATCCAGCGAGTGCTGCCGCACATCGCAGCAAACTTCCAACTGCGCACCGAGAGGCTTCGCGGCAGTCTGCAGGGCGGACAAACTCATTGCGCTCGCCGAAGGGGCAGAGACACAGAGAGTCGTCTTGAAGCTCGTGGTGGTGCCAGGGACTGGTGCGGCAGCGTACAGCTGTGCTTGAGAGAGGAACATTGCTCCACTCCATGCAGGGGTGCTGTTGGCGCTTGCTACGTACCTCTTGCTGGCTAATGCAGCAGCGTGTGTGGCGCTGCGCGAGTTGCGGTATGTGACGCGGCTCGCAGGGGGGGTGGGCGGTGGCGTCGGAAGTGGGGCGGTGTGGAGGGACGTGGTGTTGCCCGGAACGAGGACAAGCTCCCACGGCAGGCAGTGGAGCGCAAGCGCCGCATCGACGGCCGAGCCTGGAGCATTCCGCTGCTGCTCCGTAGCGCTTGACAACCCCTCTGATAGCATCGGAAGGAAGCAGCGGTAGGTGAGGGCAGACTCTGCCGTTGTCGTTGCAGCAGATTCCATGAGGACGGCGTGCGTGACGGCGTGTCGAAGCACGATGGACCAGGAGGAAACAAATGGAGAAAGAGAGGTTGCTGCTGCTTTGGTGGCGGTAGCAGGCTGTTCGGCGCCTTCCTGTGGTAGTTGGGGGGCTGTGTGTGGAGTTGCATAGTGTGACGCCGTAAATACATTTGTTAAGAGTGGAGAAAGCGGCTTGACAGTCACAATGAGTTCGCGCAACACTTTCGACGAGTCGTCGCCGAGCGCTTCTAGCTGCTTCTTTGTGTTGTGAAACAAACTGGGCAACTGGGGGGCGAGTGTGGGGAGCGCCAATGACGCTGAAGGCGCAACAATACGGTAGTACAGTGTAACAGCTGCGTGCTTGAGGACGGTGGCGCGCGACCATTCGACAGAAAAGCCGCGAATGAAGAGAGGCTCCACGTGGGAGCCGATGCTTGAAGTCTCCGCTGCGTGATGATGCTGTGGCACGTGTACGGCGATGTACCCAAGCGAGTCCTGCAGGGCGACGTGGAGGGGCTGCTGTACAAGGCTCTGCACTGTCGCTGCGGCAGCCAACCGATGCTGTGTGGTACTCGCCTTGGAGCCCGGTGTACACACCCATACGTGCGCGGCCACACTCGTCTGCAAAGCTGGGTGACTCCTGCTGCTCTTTTTCCTGCTGCTCGACGTACCATCTGCGATGAGGAGAAGCTGCAGGGTCGGCTTCCCCGGCTCATCGACGCGGCAGCGAAAGTTCAGCGTGGCATCACGGTAGGCGCCAACAGTGATGTACGTCCACTGCGTCACTACGGTGTCACCGTTTGCACCGTGAAAGCTCACCTTCTTTGTGGCAGGGGAAGCGGAAGAGAGATCTGCCATATCAGCGGGGTCAACGAAAGCGGTTGCCGCCCACAACACCGTTGAGGTCGAAGTGCCGCCGGAGATCATCGACTCCGTCACAGTGCACGTAACATGCAGCTGCACCGCCACTTTGGTGTTTTCCTCACCCTTCTTCGCGTCTGCCTCATCCTCTGCCTTTGAACTGCGGAGCGAGGGTGGCCGGAGAAGCACAGGCACGCTCATTTGCGGCACCACCGCAGCCAAGCTGCGAAGTGTCGGGGCTGTTTGAAATGCTACGCATTCCGTCGAGGCTGTGGTGCTGTCAGCCTCATCAGAGGTGACGACTCCAGCTTTAACGCTGACAGAAACTATACGATGCGGATCCGCAGTACTTTTTGTGTTGACGACAGCCACCACTGCTACAGCCACCAGCAGCTCGCTGGATTCAACGCCCTCAAAAAGATTTTCTGTGGACGGATGCAACTTGATGGTTGGCGGCGAATCTTCTTGCTTGTGCTCCGGACTATGAGCTCTTTTCGAGCGTTGATCGGACGCGCTAGAGGAGAGGGGCGCCTGCTCGACACCAGGCACTTCCACTTCGGCTACAGGAGGGGACGAGGGCCGATGGCGCCTCTCTTGCGGCGGCATATCCTCTTCACAATCGTCACTGATGTACACTGAGTCCTCCGTGGTGACGGCGGCTTCTCCGTTCTCACCTTCACTGTTCTCGGGCTCTGCGGCGTCCTCCATCATCGGTGCGAGGTCCATTTGCACGATGCTGCGCCGGGCATTTCGTGGGCGTTGCCGCCGTAACGTGTTGGACTGTGAAGACGAGTGCTCGCTGTCAGAGATGTTAGAGGACCCGCCGTGTTGATGGGGCGTGTGCTCTCTGTTGCCGGAAGGAAGCGCTTTAGTGTCCTTCGTGTTATTGGGTGTGCCGTTTGAATCGTGCGAAAGGACCAGCCGTGGAGTAAGGATGGTGCCGCGCGACGGCGAGGGCGCCGGACCCCCTCTACCTGGCTGCACATCCGCCGCAGCATGGCCCCTCGTGCATGATGAAGATGGCTCTACTAGAGGCACAGGGGATGGCGGATAGGTGCTGTGCACATCGCCCTCAGTCCCAACGCCGCTGCGCTGACTACTGTGCTCCACATCTGCGTCAATGAACGGTTTGGCCGTGGTGACGCTGCTTTTTGCCGTGAGCGTACGCTGCTCATGTGTGGAGTCTTCTTCATCAGAGGGAGTGCGATGGGAGGCAAGCGGCAGGGTGGGTGCGTCATCTGCATTGCCCGCATGCTGCAAATTCCCAGCATCAGCGTCGCCGCAATGGGCGTCGAAGAGCCGCCCTTCCTTCTCATCCACGCTGATGCTCAGGTTGCCAGAGAGCGTAGGGGATGTGGTCTGTGCCGCGCCGTCCTCCGCTGCCGCCGCGGGCATGGGGTCGCCAGCAAGAAGAACACCGAGGCTGAAGCGGAAATAAACATGCAGCGGTGCGAGTGACGCTTCGCCCTCGCTACCAGCACCTGCTGCTGCCAAGATCTCCGTGGTCAGTGCGTTGCCTTCCGCTTCACTGGCACTGTCCGCTACAGTGGCTATTATCGTCGACCCGGCAGCGGCACTGGCCGTATTCGTCAGCACGTCCATCGCAACCATATCACAACTGGGGTGGATTTCGTCGCTTATCGCAGCAGGGCTTTCTACGTACGACGGCGTGGCAATCGCGAGCTCCGTCGTGCAGTGCCGAACACTCTTACTGGTAGAGCATTGGACGGTGAGGGGCTGCTCCATGGGGAGGGCGATGGCATGCCACTGACTGCCTGGGCCACCCAGCCGCACGCTCAGTGACTCTGCAGGAGGATCGCAGCTGATAATCCACAGCGTGATACATCGGCCGTAGCCGGACTCACTGATGGGATCGCCAATGGTGGAAATCCCGGAAATGCACGAGTTGTCCTCCATAGCTGAGCTACCAATAAAGCGATGATGAGCAAAAAAAGAGGTAGGAAGACCCCTGACGTCTAAGTGAGATATGCGTAGAGGAGACGGGAGACTTGACTGTACGCTTCACTACAAATGATGGGGAAGTACGTCGACTCGAACGAGCAAACAACGGAAACTAACAGAAGAAGAAAGGAAGGGGTGCTTGGATCTTCACAGCACACACACACACACCCACACACACCCCTACGCACGCACACACAATAAAAGAAAAAAAAATAAGAAATGGATCGCGTGCCACCACAGACAGAACTGAAACCAACTGTTGGGGTTAACAGAGAGCAAAAGGCGCAGCTGGGAAAGACAGCGAGAGGTAACAAGAAGATGAAAAGTAGAGTCGGGGAAGGGGGCTGCTACACAGTTTCCAGTGCGAATACATCACAAAGAAGAAGAACGAAGAATAAAAAAAGGGGCGCTTGTTTGTGTTACCCATCAGAACCTTGCGCCGATGTGCAACCCGCAGAGACTCCGGAGGAAAGACAAGGGAACAAGAAGTGCTTGTGGGCGGGTTGGATCTTCGACGTTGGGTTGCCCGTAGCTGCGCACCGAGGCGCGGGAGGCCGGAATCAAATAGAAATGATGAAAAAAAAAAGAAGAAAATAGAAACGCAGCGCAGCAGTAAAGTGGCGATATCGATGCCAAACAGCGTAAGAGGCTCTAATGAAAGCGAGATGAACAACAGCAACAGCAAGGTGTTGGCTTTGTTCCACAACAAACGAACAAACAAATACTCCACATGAAAAGAATAGTTTGCCGCCACCACGACTGTGTCGATAACCGTGAAAAGTGAATGGAGGAGAGCGAAATCAAATAATATAATAACCATAAAGACAAATCACCAGACTCTGCAACGCCGCACAGTTCGTTGCCTTACCACGAGCACACCGCTTCTTCTCTATCAATCCCACCCGAAGAGGGCAGGTTCTTTGCCTCCTCTGTTGCTTCCGCTGTACGAAGCCTCTGAGCTCTACCCGGTAGAGAAACACAGCAGAGTGAAGCGCGGTACCAAGCTGAGGAAATACGAGGATCAAGAGAGAAGGTGCATGTCAGGGACACTGTGCTTGCTGCTCCACTTCTTCTTTCCGTCCTTCATAAAAGTACTAGGCGGGGAGAGCAACAGCCAGCACACCAACAACAACAAGAGAACAGGCGTTTCAATAGGAAAGAGTAAAATGAATACGGGGCCTGCAAAAAATACATAGAATTGTGAGATTACACAATGCGCCTACGCCACACACACACACACACACACACACGTACACGACTTACGCGTAAAAACAAAAAAATAATAATGTTAGTAATGATATCAAGAGCTACACGTGACTTGAAGCGACAACAAGAGGAAGATGATGAGCATTG
This sequence comes from Leptomonas seymouri, assembly GCA_001299535.1. Classification (NCBI taxonomy): domain Eukaryota; phylum Euglenozoa; class Kinetoplastea; order Trypanosomatida; family Trypanosomatidae; genus Leptomonas; species Leptomonas seymouri. Next base: position 30,160 of record LJSK01000053.1, read on the forward strand.
ACAGCTCTCTCAAACACAACTGGGTGCCGAGAGTACGGCAAAAGAAAGAAAAAGTTCTCCTGAAAGAGAAAAGGGCGTGAGAGAAAGGGGAAGAACAGAAGATATTCGAGAGACAGCACCACTGAGTTGTGATCGTAGCGCTGAACATGGTTTGTAGAAAGCTACACACGGAAGGAGCGTTGCCAACAGATCAAGTAGCCGCGACATCCAACTGCGTGGCCAATTCTCATGTAGTCACCGCTGCTGTTGCAGCCGATGCTCCGGCATTCATTCGGCTGTTAGGTCCATGTTGTTATTGTTCTATATATTTTTATGCTTTACGACAGCCTTTCGATTACGCCGCATCACCACGAGGGCGGCTGGCCGGCGGGCGCGTGCCGGGCGCGAACGAGGCGGGGAGCACCACTGCCGCCCCCGCGCCACCGCCCACCCACCCGAGCATCCCCGCATCACACAGCATGCCCTGTGAAGGGAAGCCCTTCACCGTCGTCTTGGCCACCGTTTCACCTTTAATCTCCGCCCCCACACACGCCACCACCACGTGGTCACCCGCTCTCACGTTAGCGGCAGCCGTCACCACTGGGATCGGCTCCTCGTCGCCAACGTTTACCTTCAGCCGCTTCAGCTTCGTGTTCGGCGCATCCTCGCATTCTGTAATTACACCGACGTGAATGTGCCGGTACTCGTCGTCATCATCCGCTGCGACGTTGGCGGCGGCGTCTGAGCTGGCCGGGCGCTCCGCCTCGCACGCGGCACAGGTCGCGTCCGCCTCCTCGTTTTCGTACTCGCACTCAGGGCAGACCCAAGAAGGCATTTTATTTATTTCTTTCGCTGGAGCTGGATGGGGGGGGGTGTTAGTAACCAGTTGGAAGGCTGGCGGTAGGCTTGCTCTTTGGTTATTGCTTTACCGGCCAACAGAGAATTTCCGTGGAGCTCAGAAGTAGTTTGCAAATGAAGGTGATGGGGAAGGTTGCAGAAGACAGCGACAGAAGCCTGGTATTAGACCCAGTTTGCGTCAATGGATGCGTGGACGCGATGAAAAAGAAACCCGGCAGTGCTTCCCTGTGGCACCTGCCGGAAGATGAAGACAAAGCCAGTAAAACAACGGCTTTCTGCAGGACGGAGGTGTACCTCTAGAGCACAATTCAAAGAAGTTATCACACGCAGATGCTTCTCGCGCCCGGATGCTCATTCTTTCGCAGATGCGCGGTTGTTGTTGTTTTCATAGCACATAAATGTGACGAATGGAGTACGCCGGCGGTGCACTGAGGCAGCCGCTCCCGAGAGCGCCACCACCGGGCTCGCTTTCGAGGGGTGGTGGTGGTGGAGGAACAACAACAACACCCAAAGACCCTCACAAAACAACCACCGCACAAGTGGTAACAGCTACAGATATCCCGAATTGAAGCCCACTGACACCCGCTGATCCCCGGCCGCGCGACGTTCATACAGCGCACGCAGCGCCGGATTCTCGCGTCGCTCGCGGCCCAACGTAGTGAGACGGCCGTGCCCAGGCAAGAGCACCGTGGAATCAGGGAAGTCCTCCAGCGTCAGCAAGCTCTCGGCCAGGCGCTCGCCGGAGCCCCATGGCAGGTCTACACGGCCCACGCCGTTGTAGAAAATCATATCGCCCGTAAAGAGAAGCCGCTCCCGCGGCAGGCCTAGCATCACGTGCCCGGGCGAGTGCCCGGGCGTAAAGACATAATGCAGTACCGAGTGAGGGCCCAACTCATAGAAGGAAGTTGATCGATTGGTGGCAGTGGATAAGAGGATGTCGTTGGACCGGACAAGCTGGCGAGGCAGCCCCGAAGGTTGGCATTGCGTGCCTTCTATGGCTCCACTCTTGCCCGCCCCCCGCCCCGCCTCCTGATCATCATTGAGAATGGAAGCTTCATTCAGCGCGCGTTGCCGCTGCCGCAGCTGATGGGCGTAGGTGTAGTGGCTGTAGAGGTTGTTCTTCAGCAACGGCAATGGCTGGCGCATCTCCTCTAGCCGACCATAGCGCTCACAAGCACGCGGAAAGGCGTCTACCCACGACTGCTCTGCCGGGCACCACACGAGGCCAAGTCGGATCTGAAAGTGTTGCTCCATGACCGCTAATAAAGCGTTGAGGTTGATGACGCTGTCCACATGGCAGTGCGTGAGGAAGCAGTGTGTGGGCCGTAAGCCCGAGGAGGCGATGAAGGACACCCAGTCATCGGGCCAGTCATCCGCCGCATCGATAAAGATGCACTCCTTCCTCTCCTTCTGGATCAGGAGGAATTGATTGCCCGAGAAGCCGTTGGCATAGTTGCGGCCCGCAACGAGTAGGTGCGGCGTTTCGTGCAGAACGGTGATAGCGCGGACGTCGCGACGGTCGATTCGGGGGACGCCGATTGGAATACCCTTGTTTTTGAACTTTAAGAAGTCTTCATTGCGGTTTACTTGATTTGTCAGCGAGGTTAGATTAGGCTGGAAGCTGCTGCGGAGGAGCCGCGTAGGACGAGCTACACCAAGCCTGGCGGCGCCGCACCCGCATCTGCATGCGAGACAATGCAACAATTGCATCTATTACACCGGGATAGAAATCTGCGCTTCGAGCTTCTTCTTTTTGTTTTCTTATTGCGTGTGAGTGAGTTGTGATGCGCGATGCGTGAGATGGTAGACAAAAAAAAAAAGGCAGAGGGGGTCGTCAAATCAGAGCAACTGAGGGACCAGACCCGCTTCTTGATGCGGTTGTTTTTTCATGCCTTCCAATACGCACTTAACGAGTTCTAACTGTGCGGCTTCACACGATAAACAGCAAACGCTCCACTTTGCGTTCTCTTGCTCTGCACCACTCCTTGCTCCACATCTCAATCCGATACCCTACGCTGTCGGTACCCTTGATAAAAGAAGGACTTGAGGAGGAGGTGAGACTTCAAATAGAGAACGTACGGTCGATAGAGAAACACGGCATGCAAGTTGCACGCCTAGCATCGCTGCCGGATCGCACTGTCTTAGGACCTCACATCGCTGCGCCACTGCTCCATACAGCTGTGGATTAACGTTTTCACACAACGGGGAAGACAGCTGGGCGCGAGCGCCTAGAGCGGGTTTTTGGCTGAGAGCGTGCAATACATCGGACCGCTCCTAAGTTAAGGACTTCACAAGACCAATGGAAGAAACGAAAAGAGGAAGGTGGTAGTGGTGGTGGTGGGGAGGCTGTCGATGCCATCACAGGGCTATAAAGATAGCCTCTGGTTACCCCTACGGTACCGCAATTACACACTTTTAAATAAGCCATCCCACACACGCTATGCGACCTCTGCTTCGGCGCCACTCATCATGCCAGCAAAGACAGAGAAACAATCGCGAAAAAGAAAAAACAAAAATCAAGATGGACTGCCTCCTTGCCCATTTCTGAGAGCGGCGCCACATGCAAGTAGAGGTCAGTCCTATTCGGGTGGGCTAAGTCTTCTCGGAAGGCTTTTGAAAGCCCCAACCCCAGCAAAAGAAAGAGGAGAGAACGTCAATGCCAACAATAAGAAATAAAGTAATGCTCGTTGCAATGAGTAGTAAAGAGAGACTTCGTACACCCTCTCGATCACTAAAATCAGTAAATAGAAAGACAGCGAAGAAGAGAAGGGCTCAATAGACAACCACGGGCAACGGAGTTATGTATCCTTCTCAGACACACAGACGAAGCAAAGCTTGCGGCTGAGCAACAACTATAAGCATGCGAACCGTCGCCGTACATCGTAAAAGGGAGGCATATGAAGCACTGTGAACTGATGAAGGAAGGACGGTGGAGAAAAGAAATTGAATCAACTCGCGTAAGCGCACAAAGAAACGTGGCTGAGAAGACAACAACACCGCAAGAAGCAGAAGCAGAAGCAGAAAAGGTGCAAATGGAAATCATCCGTCAATCAATCAATCAATCAGAATAATCGTGATCACAGTAAGGAGCAATAAAGACGGTAAGTGTGAAGACGCAAATCCACCACTAAGCCCCTCGCTTTGCAACAAGAGAGAAACAGAAAAAAAAAAACTGCGGATTCCTAAAGTACGAAACGCGCTGATCCAATCGACCGCTGAACATATGTACATATACATATACATATATACATATGCGTGTTGATATCAGGATTGCATATGTGCTGTGCTAGAAATAGAGGTGCTTGAATCCATAATAGGACTAAAAAACAGTAAAAGTACGTTCTTCCGAAGAGCAGAGCGTGAACATGACCGTGAATGCTGCTGTAAGGCAACCACACAGGTGAAATTGAGAGCGTATACCCATTATGACGTGAGAAGAACAGCTCTAACGGCCCTGCTGCATTGCATGTAGCGTGGAAAAGCCACCTGGCGCACGATATACGAAATGAAAACTAAGAAAAAGCCACGAAAGCGGAGTTCAGAGGGTCAAAACAAAACCAACAACAGAAGCACTAAACACACACGGTAGTAAAACCAACAACAGTAACAACAACAGATGCAGCAGATAAGTTGTAAGCATGCGAAGGCTGCATCGGAGCCGCACGGCCGCGACCTATAAAAAAAGGGTGACTATGCGTGCACGCGTCAGCATGCCACAACAACAACAGAGGCGGTGGGTTTCTGTCCATCATTGTGCATCTGCGAACTCGACCTTATCGGTGCCAAAAAGCATCTTGCTCCAGGCATCTTTAAAGTTGTGCTGCCTGCCGTACACAGCGAGGTTCTGATTCATTTCCTCAATCGTGCCCAGCGGATTGGCGATGTTCCAGAAGTCCACCGCGAGGATGTTCACCACCGCATTCCAGGTCGAGGCACACATGTAGGTGGTGGACATAATTTGGACTGGCTGGTTTGCTCTCGTCGCCTGCACAGGCGACCCCGCGCCGTTTGTGATGAAGTGGTTCATGGTGCTCATCTTGCTTCGGACGTTAGGCGGGTTCGTGTGGAACTCCGCGTTGTACGCCGCGCTGCCCTTCCTCCAGAGCGGGTTGGCGCCGTACATAGAGCAGTTTGTCACGTCTGGAAACGCGGAGAACTCGTTCCAAGCGTCTGAGGAGCTGGAGGAGCCCCTGCGGCTGCTGCTCCTTACCGGATTGCCCTTCTTCTCGTCTGTATCCGGCGTGCACCAGCCACGATTCACATCACACACCCAGTCCGACACGCTTGGCGTTTCGAAGCCGTTTTCGAACTGATAGTCAAAGGAGTAGTAGAGCCACGGGGGAGCATTTTCACTCAGGCTGGAGACCGCCTTCACGTCGTTGTATATCATCGCACGCTGGTTTTTGCTGATCAGATGCTGTAGCGTCGGCCACTGATAGTTCGGGTTGTGATTCGGGGCGACCTGGTCGCTGTACCACACATACTGCGTCAAGCCCACTTCGTCTGAAATGGCGCCGAGTGAGCTGCTGTTGACGTACTGCTCAAAGATAATCATGATCACTTGCTTGGGGTACTTGTCGAGGAACTCTTTGAATTCCCTGGCGACGTCTCGCCACTGCCGCCGGCCCATCAGGCACACCCCGTGACACACGTACACGTCCACTTCGTCACTGGTCGACGAGTTGATCTTGTCATACCACACATCCACCATGAAACTGCGAACACCAGCCATCAGCTGGTGCGAGACGTTGTAGTAGTGATTCGGCAGCACGAAGCCGTCCTCCAAACTGCTGTGGGCATTATGCGTGCAGGCCCAGATGATTTCATTAGCGCGCAAGCTGCAGTACTTGGGGTCGCCGTTGCAGCCGACAGTGGGGTCAATGACTTGAACAATGCCTGAGTCTGTCAACGCTGGATCCAGCGCACCGTGAATGACGGACCAATGCCCGATATCAAGCACCGCGATCAGCACCAAAAACAGCACTGTCACGAAGATTGAAAGGCCATTGAAGATGCGCTTCACATAGAGGTGGTCGGCAAAGAGGCACGCAATACACGGGAAGAGCTTCTCCAGCGGGGAAAGGATGCCGTTGTAGCGACGGCGCTGGAAGAACACCTTCAATCTGCGCTCGTACCTTAGGTAGATGACCAGTGTCACAATGACAGTGATGCTGTTCAAGAAGATGATCGCAGCATAGATGGCTAATTCCAAGTGGTAGCCCATGTACGTGGCGGAGCAGGTCATGTATACGGGGCTGACGTAGGTCAGCGAACTCAGCTCGTACCGAGTGTGATCGATGCATTGACCAAAGTGCACAAAGCCTATTATTGCCTGCGCCACCGACACGCCGAGACAGGTCATAGCGCACATCAGCGTGCAGGTGTGGAGGAGGAAGCGAATAAAGGCGCGACGAAACAGCGAGGCCAAAAGGAAAAACAATAGCACGGCGCAGCCAAAATACGATAGCACCCGCAGCGGCGTTGACGACTTCATGCCATGCGATACTTCATTGAAGAGGGCAATGAGAATGCTGTCGAAGAACATGAGCATGCAGGCCGCGTAGCAGAGTATCTTTGTGCACTGCATCTGGTACATCATGGGCTCTGTGCTATCCACCAGCGACTGCAGAATTGTCTTCTTCCGCCCTTCGGTCCTGACATTCCGCATGAGGATGCTGACGTGCGTCTTGTAGGAGTAGCGGAAGCGGAACCAGCGGCCACTGCGCATGCTGCACCACGTTCGTCGAGGGTGACGGATCGCATACGTGGATGCAGCCGAAAAGATCAGCAGAAGAGCGTTGGTGCCGAGCACGATGAGCAGGAAGAAGAAGGCGGCAGTGTTGTAGCTCCGCACCTCCTCCTGGAAGATAGGGATAGCTGAGGAGACTATGTCGCGGATAACTTGACAGTTCACAAGACCTTGGAGGCTGTGAATAACAGTCAAGACGGTCTGCAGTAGCGGCACCACATTCGCCTGCAGAATGCTGTCCACCTGCGCGCCGTTTTCATCAAGGAGTCTCTGTAGCGCGTCGAGGTTTGCGATGGCGTAATCGGTGAAGTTCACCAGCGCCTCCAACGTACTCGGCGTCATGTCCTGAATAAACTGAAACAACGCCGAGAATTCTTTTTGCCCATTTTCATCGAGTGTGGCGTTGACGCTGGACAAGATGTCGTTCACATAGCTGGTAATCATGCTGACGTCGTCAACGGTGACGGTGCAATAGGAGAGCAGCTGCGCGACGAAGCTGTCGTTGGCGAGTCCGAGGACGTCGCCGAAGCCGGCTGGGTCATCGCGCAACACGACCACGCTGCTGTAGACGTTGCTGAAGAGCTGCGTGACAGCGAAATCAATCCCACACACCACGAAGAGTACGCCAAGACTAACCGCCAGCATCCACGTTGTGGCCGCAGAAACTTTGCGGAGGCGTGCGGTGAGGGCACCTACTGTGAGACACACAGCGAAGAGGCTTAGCTGCATAGTGAGGTACATCACAACGGGAATTGCACGGAAGGCCACCTGGGCGATGTCCTCTACGAACGACGTCCACTTGACAGTCTGATGCATGAGGGTACTCACGCCATCTGTGATGGAGAGAATTTTCTCCATGTGCATCTCGATATCAGGAAAGAGAATGGCCGTTTCATTCACCACGTACCTCACCTGCAAAACAGATGTTGCGTAGAGGTTGAGCGTGTTGGTGACGCCGGGCCCGATGGAGAGCACCAGCTGATTCACTCCTTTCATCACATTCATCTCCAAGCTGAATACAATAAAGAGAAAAACGATGAGGGCAAGGGTGAGTACAATGGTGGCCAATACGACGACACGACGGACGTTCGCATGCACACCACGGGTATAAGCCCCTTGCGGCGCTGGATGGACACAGCGGTACACCGTCCATCCGATGGCAACTAGAATCACGAGGAGTAGAATCAGCACACCAGCAGCGAAAAACGGGAAGAGCTTCATCGTAATCAAATCGTGGATCTGGAGGAAGGCGATGTACTGCTCACTCGTGGCCGCGCCCTTCTCGCCAAAGATGTAGGTGTTCTTCTGCATCCAGTACGCAAGCACTAGCACTACCACCACAATCAGCGCCACAACAAAAATGCAGGCGCCGATGATGAGGATGTAGCGCCAGCAGGCGAGCGCCTTCTGGGACTGCACCTGCACGTGCAGCCGGGCCGTCCACTTGTACTTGGAGGACACGAAGTAGTAGTCACCTGGCTTGCGAAAGGAAACGGTAAACGACTGATAGTTCTCGCCGACGGCCTGCCGCGTGGCCGTGAGCGGCTGCTGCCCCCAGCTAGAGCTTGTCTGGCGGGAGTGGCTCGCTATAGGGGGAGTGACGCTGCTCGCGAAGAGGTTTTCTTCACGCACGCTTGCACCATGGCGGTCGGCCGCGTGGCTGACTGCGGCAACACCGCTGCGGTCTTCCCTTTTGTGAATCACCAACGTCTCAGAGGCAAAGTGGTGTGCGCGCAGGCTTTGACAGGCCGTAGACGGGCCGCATGCACCGGGGCCGGTTTGATTAAAGGGTCCCCCAAATAAGTCTGACCGTCCCGGGTGCGGCGTGTGTGCGTGGATTATTAGCGGTGCAATGCAGCCCGCCTTGATAGTGTCAGTCTTGCCCTCATGCATCGTGGCGACGGTAGCAAGACTGCCGGGCGGTCGGTCCGCCGCATAGTTCCTCGCTTCATCGCAGCTGCCATCGCCCTGAGGGCTCCAGACGTCGTGCATTTCAAATGCCTCGGCACCCGTGTCGTTCGAGTGGTTGCCCTCTTGCGATGTGGGCATTTTTTTGTAGAAGCTGTGCAGGCCCCCAGGGACAACATTCACATAGGTGTGGTCTGTCTCGAATATCTCCTCGGACTTGTCATACCAATGAATGCGCACGCGTTCGTTTACAGAGACGACGAGGAAATTGGGTTGCAGCGTCCACCGCATCTGGCCGTCGTGTACCTGCCACACCATGTGCATCTTGACGCACTCATTGACGGAACGTTCCTCTTCTGAGACATCGTCAAAGGTGATGGGCGATCTCCCGGATGCTTCAAGAATGGCGCGGTCGACTGCCAGGGGCGACATGATGCTGCTGCTCATTTGACGGTGAATGGGAGTGCGTAGGAGGGCCCGGGCAAACAAACTGGTGTGCCGTCCTACCTCTGACGGAGTTGTGACGTTGCTGTTGCTTTCGTTGAGGGTTGCGACAGCAAGGCTGAAGGACCCGTCCTTGTTGCTCTCCGTGCTGCTATGCTGCAGCCGAGGCGCAGGTGCGTTACCGAGCCTTGGCGAGAGCAGGACTTGTTTTGCACGACCAAACAGTGTTAATGGCGTGAAATGAGGCATAGCCACCATGCGAATCAGCGCCTCGTCTCCAGGATCGGCGCCGGGCAGCGTCGTCGCCCCGTCCGTAGAAATCATCCAGGTGTCGGGGGTCTTGCTCGGGCCTGGCTTCTTCATCGCCAGGCCCTCAGATGCCCTGTTGTAGCGTCTGTGCGAAGAAGCCGAGAAGTAATCTGCTCCCTTCTCACCCCTATCCATCCCACTATCATGGTCTACGGCGCTCCGGTGGGTGCTGAAGCGCGCTGCTCTCTCCGCTGTCGGCGACTTCCCCGGCGCACTGGCTGCTGCCCCACCAAAGGCGACTTCAACGTTTGCCGGAGAGAGGTTGGCCATGCACTCTGGATTTTGTGCAGGCTGCGCTGTGGTTTCGCTCGGGCACTGCGTCATGCGGCTGTCGGAGAAGTTCAGAGGAGACGCGTGCGCGTCAGTGGACTTGTCAAAAGGCTGCTGCGGCGAAAGCACCGTTTGCAGCGTGGCCGCGGTGTCCAACAGAGGGTAGCTGACGAAACCCACGGTGCGGCCTTGCGCCTTTGTAGTCTGTAGCGTGGCACAAAACCCATCTGAGATCAACTCCACAGGCGCCTGCTTCTGAATTTCTGAAGGTGACGATTCAAAGGGAGCTTGGAGCAAACGCTTTGACGGGGGCGGCAGGGGCGGCTGTGGTTGTGGCAGGTGAGTGTTTTGCTGCGGCTTGCTCACTAGAGGTTTTGCGCCTGCCGTCGCCTTGATGGGCGACGGTGGTGCCGTGAGAGGCAGCGAATGCCCGTCAGCCTTCGATGACGAGGACAAGGGGGTGAGGGAGGAGTCCATGGAAACAGAGCTGCACGCGCTGAGGTCCCGCTTACGCTGTTGTGCGTGCGTGGCGGGCAGCGAAGCGCGGCTTGCACTTTTACTGCTCTCCTTGCCGCGTTTGCTGGACCGGCTGCCGCTGCTGTGCTTTTCCAGCGCTGGCGCAGTTTCCGGCAGGTTCGGTGTGCTGTGTGATACTCGCTTGTGCAGCTCTGGAGACGACGGAGTGCTGTCTGGGACGTCGATATCTCCAAAGGGGGCTGAAGGGCGGGGCGTATTGTAGGGTGAGTGGTTGAATGAAGCCATGTAGAAGAACGATAAGGAGACACGATCAGGCTCAGTGAGTTTATATCAAACTCGATAGAGGCTGGGACTGGAAAGGGAGAGGGGGTGAGGGAGCCGGTCTTTATAAAGATGGACCAGCGACGTGTTCCCGCTAGGGTGAAGCGAAGAACAGCTGCCTAAGCTGGCGGGCTCCCTGAGAATGACAGAAAAAAAAAAAAAAGCAAAGCAAGACAAAAAAAGTCCACTTTCCACCAAAAATAAAATCAGATATAAAACAAATGCGCCAGAACCCTGACGAAGCCGGGCGAAGATGCGCTGACCTAAACAGCAAGAAAGCGGGCTAACGGCAGGTGTGAAGGAGCGGCGCGACGGGTGCTTCTTACAATAATAAGTGCCCATGTGGCAAGCGCAACCCGAATCTAAGCAAGACCGACCGAAAGCGCCGCGTAGGAAATCGTGAGATCTCTGTGCGACCAATCAACGTGCAGATGAGTGAAGAAGACGAAGAAGAAAAAGAAGGGGGTCCTGCTTACAAGCGCCAGAGGGCTTCAGTGTAGCCCACAGCAACCAAGTGAAGATGAAATAAGAAAACAAAGCCGCTAAAGACACGACTGGAAACTTCAAAAAAAAAAAAACACGAAAAGAAAGAGTTGAGATCCATCAAAAGGATGGCACGAGCAGCTACCGAAAGAAGGAGAGGGAAAACAACATCAATAAATTAATGGATCTGGTGCTAATATTTTACGACGTATGCTCGGCAGTGCATACATACTTGATGAACGCTCAGTTATGCCCCACCTAGACATCAGATCCCTTTACTTCTTTAAACTTTAGACGCCAAAGAACAACGTGGGACGTGAGATGATGTAGGGAGACCACCTTACTGGCATACAGTAGCAGGAAACGAAAACAAATTAAGAGACAACAACAGAAATAAAAAGGAGGGGAAAAGAATGTGCGTCACCAGAAGTGAACTACCGATGATGTATTCTGGTCAACGATACAAGAGGGGTGCGATGCCCAGCGTCTCCTGCATTTCCTCATATCTATGAAAGAACAGAAAACAAGCAAAACAAAGGGTGCCAACAACGGAAGGAAATAGATATCTTCTCCACTGACTTCCCCTTAAAAAAAAGGGTGCCAGTAATGCTGCAAAAAGAAAAGAAAAGCAGTAGCAGATGCTGAACTCTGTGAAAAGTTCCCTCACGTCCAATAGTAATAACAATAATAGTTAAGAGCACAACAGCGGGTAGTTATTCACACGCGTTCTTCACGACGAGGGAAGCCCTTCACCCAAAACAACAATAGCAAAAAAGAAACGCATACAAGTTAAGAAGGCGAGACTATGGCGCTCGTACTTCGACTCAGTAAAGTGTTCACCTAGCGCAGTTTATAGCACAAGTATCTGATACGAAAAAAGAAAAATTAAATAATGAGAAAAAGAAGAAACGACCTTCGAGTTGACAAAACAACAACAACAAAAAAAGATGAGGAGCAGTTAGAAGGCCAGCGAGTCGTCAGCCTGAGTAAATAAAAGATCGAAAATAATGAAGTCTTGAGAAGATGCGGATCAACGATGTGAGCTAAAGTTCCTCTGCACTTTTTCTTTTTCATAAATAACAAGAATCGATGTCTCGAGCGAGTGCATGTGTCCTTCAACAACAAAAAATGCGAAAACTTGAAAGAGACTGAAGTTAAAGCATGCAAAACAAATAAGCAATAATAATAATAATGATGCTAATAAGAACAACGATGAGGGGCAAGTGCACTCAGTTCTACAGAGAGTTCGTGGAGAATCCCTGTGACGAGAGTACACCGGCGCCTCGTGACCCGTCGTGAAGAGGTCCTCTCGAAGCTCTGCAAGTCAATGAAACAAGTGGTAGTGGTGCTCTTTTATGTTGCTGTTTGAAAGAAAGGAGATGCTGAGCAGCCTCCACAAACTGGCTAGAAGGCATAACAAAAAAAAAAAAGAGATCACGCATTAAGAGCAATTTTTGTTTTGTTGTTTTGATGTTGTGCGGTATGCGAGTGCACAAGAGAGGAGATAAAAGAAGGGAGGGAGCGAGGCAGAGGATGAAGAGGACAGCCAACGAGTGTTGGAGATAGCGAGAGGGAAGAAGCATGGTGGCATCACAACAAGCAACGACGCTCGTCGGGTGCTCACCGCGAAGGTCTCCGCAACACATATCCCCCACAACGCATATGAGTCAACAGAACCGTTTATCTGCATTGCGCGTCTTTCCCATCATGTGCCGAGAAGCGCCAAATGGGGAGCATCTCTCTCATATATATGCACGCATGTGCTTATGTATACTTCTATTCAAATATTTTTGCTTCACTTACGCTGTCTAACTGCCGGAATACACGATAAACGCTGATAAAGGAGAGCGAAATATTATTCGAGGGAGTAGACAGTAAGAAGAGAAATACAATTCACAAAACAAAAACAGAAAAAAAAAACGGCTGTGCGATACGGTGGATGGAAAAAGACACCGTAAACCACGAGTAAAGGGAATCGAAGAAAAAAAAAAAAACAGAGAAAACGAAAAGAAACGCAGTGCTTACACCTTTACGGTGCCTGTCTTTAGATGCATTTAACAAGCATTTCTGACTACATGCGGGCCTTCGGAAAACACGCTATCCGCCGGAGGAGACGACGTAGAAAGAGATGAATGATCGGCGCTCTGTATACACTGGCCTGTACATTTCCATTGCACAGCCTTTGGCACAGCACTCGCTAGAATAGTGAATAAAATAGAGTAAAAGCATATATATATATATATATGCGCTACCAAAGATCCTCTTACGAACTACTGAGGAACAGATCAACATATACCTGGTAGCTACAACACGGATATGAAGGCGTCAGTCCGTAAAGTAAAGAATACGGAAAAACAAAAAGAGAAGAACTATATTGTTGTTTCCACACTGCACAACTGCCACTCGAAAAAGAAAAAGGTGTTGTTAATGAAAAAATGTGCCTTTGACATCCCTAATTCATTGTTGTTGTTGTTGCGACGGCGTGCGTACACACCCGTCTGCCCCTGAGCGTGTGTATGCTTGAATGTGTGTGTGTGTGTGTGTGTGTGTGTATGTGTGTGTATGGCATTTCCAGTAACATACTAGATGCCTCCGTTGTCACGAATTAAAGCTCGTAAGTGTAAAATAAAAATAGCGTAGTCATCAATGAAGAGAGTCCATAACAAAAGACGGTTATAAAAACTGTATTAAAGAAAAAATCTGTATGGAGAAAAAAGGGTGTGGGGGAGCGTGCACACAACGCAGGCAGAGAAAGGACGCTGAGGGGGGGTGGTGTCGCCCATCCCCATCCCACCCCCTCTCAGCTTCTCGCTGCTAAAGTCACCCGCCCCCACTTCGGTTTCTCTTCGCTCATTTGCTCTCGGCCTTCTCTCTTTGCCGCTTGTTTCTTGGTTACTTCTTCTTGCTTTCTTCTCTTCCACTTCGGTAGCCTCTAGTTTCAGAGGCCCTTGAGGGAAGACGCAAATTCACGTCCACGCATCGCGCTGCGGAAGACCGAGCGGGCCGCGATCAGCACAACCAAAGAGGAAGCAGCAACCACAACCGTCTTCATCAAAAATGACAGCTCGTCTACACGGCCGCCTGGTTGCTTGCCCCCGTATCTCGCGTAGTTCGCTGTGAGGCACAAAACTGCACAGCCGGTGCCGAACAGGTAACCCACCACGACTTGAGCCACCGTGTGATGGCCCTGCACCACTCGCAGGCGCGTGAGATAGAGGCTGTACACAATCAAGAGGGCTTGAAGGGGCTTCACCCAACTCGCAGGAATGTCTGGCACAGCAGGCACCGGAAAGAGACGCCACGCGTTATTTCGCGTGAGCCCGGGCACCGGCGTGCTTTCAACACATATCTGCAAAGCGAAGACGGCGCAGACTGACAAGAAGGAAAGGACTGTGGCGTGGTTGCTAGGCATCCCTGGGCTGCTCTTCCGCGCTCCGGGCGGGCGGCTGTGATTGATGCAGCGCTTCAACACCTTGCTGAGACCAGCCGTGATACAGGCATTTGCAATGAAAACGGGAACGCAGATAGACTTGGTATAGTTGAACACGCGGTACACATCAATAATCATAACCGCTGAAGCGACGATAAGGCAGCAGCTCTGGTCAAGAATGTAGTCAATGCGAGATAGTAGAGGCATTTTCAAAGGTAGAGAACAGCAGCGAACTTAAAAGACAGAACAAAAAAAAAAAACGAAAGCACACTAAGGAAGCGTTACAGAGTTGAGAAACACTTGATGTACTTTGCAACTATAAAGGGGGATCAGCAGTGCACATAGAATACAACACACATACGCACACAAACAAAAAAGGAAAATAGCAGGTCGGAAGCCTGCTAGACAGTACCGATTGCGAGGAAAATATAAAATATGATGCAGGTACAGCAACACACGCTAAAGCGCCACGTCCACGGGGATATGCCACTCGTTGGATCAGTGAGGGAAACAGGCACGGGTGAGGCTGATAAACAAAATAAAAAGAAGAAGAAAACAGATAAGATAACACTTTAAAATATATTAACAACAACAACGACAACGGAGAGATCCGTGTATCGGTCCGTAAAAGCATCAAGGCCAAAAGGAGAGGGAGAGAGTGATTTCTTTAGGAAATGATTGCATTCCATCGTCACCCAACTTACGCAGCCACTTCTGCGGTGCCATTTCCTTTTTCCTCAAGTGTTGAGAGCTCATTCACAGAGATCGGTACCACCGCAGCGTCCAACGGCAAGCAAGCAGCCAATAGATCTGCAACGTATTAGCCGTGGCTTCGGTGCTTGCATAGCAGACACACGAAGAGTTGCCTTCACGTCGCAGCTGTGAAAACAACAAAACCAATAAGCAAAGGGTAGGGGGACACACACCCATCGGTCAACCCCATAGAAAAAAGGATAGGCTGATCAAACCTTCCCGATTGTAGTGGCATCTGCAATCTCTTTCATGCTTCGCATTTTTCTTCTCCCCGCTCTCTAGCGAGACCACCATTAGTTCCATCAAACCACGCAACTGCACGCGTACACACACACACACACACACACAAAAGAGAGATGCTGGAATGGATCTATGAGAATAAATCCACGAAACAACGAAGTAGCCCAAACGATAAACAATGAAAAACAAACAAAAAAAGCGAAAGCTGAAATTTCTTTCATCGCCAGTCAAACATCATCCACACACACACAGCACCAAGCATCAGGAGTAGAAGATAAGCCCATCAAATAAGGTGCGAGATGTATACAAGTCAATGGCTACATCCACTAGAGAAGCACGAATGCAATCGCTGCAATGGTGGCTCCTCTCATGTCCACGTCATACAGCGTCCCCTGCGCCTTTAGAACCGGAAACGGTAGCGGATGATCGGTACATCGACATCATCGTCATCGCCAATCATACCGGTCACAACGAGATCAAAGTAGTCAACTCCATCCTGCAGTGTCTCGCCCTTCTCCTGCGCCACCACTGAAACAAGCTTCTCCTTGTCTTTCGCCTTCCCACCAAACTCGGTGTAGATCATCTTGCCGTTGGTGAGGGCGATCATAAACACTTCCAACTCATAGCGGTCGTGCAGCAGCCGCACCAGGTCCTTCACCGGCATGTCACGACCCTCCGAGACCTCCAGACGATCCCAGACTCCCCAGCGCAGCGTCTTCCCATTGGACAGGGTGTAGGTGTGGCTTCGCG
Source organism: Leptomonas seymouri (assembly GCA_001299535.1). Lineage (NCBI taxonomy): Eukaryota > Euglenozoa > Kinetoplastea > Trypanosomatida > Trypanosomatidae > Leptomonas > Leptomonas seymouri. Next base: position 46,131 of record LJSK01000053.1, read on the forward strand.
TCACAATCGGATCCGAGAAGGCAATAAAAGGGAGAGCGATATTCACAAAGGCACTGCGAAACAGCATGACGAGCTTCTCCGGGGCTTCATCAGCATCAAGGTAGACATGGTTCGCTTTCGAGGACCCGGGTGGGTTATTGTTGTGATGGTGGAACTGGATGAGGAGGTACTTCAGCACCTCGAAGCCGACCAGCCCGGTGACGAGGGAGGTTGTCGTTACCATGGCAGGGATGATGTTGCCGGCTATTCGCTTTGTCTGGTTCAGATCAGCGACTGGAATGTGATAGGCACGCGCACGCATGTTGGAGCAGTACGTGATAAACTGGATGTGGTGGTTGGTGCTGTCGTCCTTGTCAAACTCCTCCGCCTTCATGCGGCGAGCGCCGAAGTGTGATGCGGGTGGCAGGTCTTCGACAGAGATGCCGCTGAGCGAGGATGCCTGCTGCGATGTTTGCTTCTCCGACGTCGCAAAGACGGCGTGGCGCGGCACAAACTCCGGCACCGGCACTGCCGCCGCCAGCCGTGCCGTCTCTTCCCTTGACAGGGAGAACTTCGGCAGGCTGTAAGTTTCTGCAAAAAGGCAGGCGCAGTGGTAAACAAACCCGACGTCTTGCTCGCAGCCCGGATCGAAATCCTGCGGCGTGGGGGGCTTCTTAGCGCCGCTCCAAAACAGCTGGCCGTCCTCGTTGCGCTTGTCCAGCGGGATGTTGTGCAGAAGCTGGCGGAAGCCGTCGTTGAAGTGCTCCTGGTAGAGCAGCCGGGCGAGCCGTACGCAGTCCTCATCGTTCGAGGGCCAGTGCACAAGGGCGTCGTTCACGCCCTTCACAACCGTGTCCGCGGACGCCGGGTCGTTCTTGAGGTTGCTCGCAAAGTTGGCAGGGCTGCTCAAGTACTGGTTCACATCCGCCGGCATGCTGATAAACAGCAGATGAAACAAGTCGCGCGCCCACTGAATAGTGTGCTCGATCGCGTTGGGGAAGTTTTTGAGGGTGCACAGCGGGATGCCCTTTTCCGGTGGGTCGTAGCTGCTGCTGTAGCTCTCCGTCACGAAGGGGATGACCGGCTGCATATTGCACTTGGTGCCCAGCGTACCGCTCTCAAAGAGCGGCTTCTGGTAGAACAGGCAACGCCCGTCGACATACTTGCGGCTCACCACGTTGTCCAAGGCGTTCAGGACAACAGACTGGCGGTTCCAGAAGCCCTCGTTGAACACCACCTCCGTCTCAGGTGCCATCTTTGACTCGTAGGCCATCATCTTCACCTCCTCGTTAATGCTGCGCGCCGCCTCTGCCGCGACAACGGACTTGGCACGGCCGATGTGGTGGTGCCGGAAGAGAAATTGCCTGGACAAGTTGCTCATCTCGATTGTGTCCATGTCGGTAATAGCAGCCTCTCCAAAGCCCATTAACGCGACGTTCTTAATCAACTCGCAGCCCAGTGCGCCGGCGCCAACGATGAAGGCCTTGCGGCTGTGCAGGTATGCCTGGAATGCGTGCCCCAGCACCGCCTCCTGGCCGGCGTAACGCGAAGGCGCAGAGGCGCGGTCCGGGAACATCGCACTGGCCGCCTCGTCCGAGACGTCCTTGGCGCCGTAGATGCGGGCCTGCAGGACCTCCCGTGCGTCGTAGTACAGCCATTGATGCAATGGGGTGAACTTGCCACTGCAAACCTTCAGCACCTCCTGCGCGGTCATACCGCCTATGAGGCAGGCCATCGGATTCAAGTCGCCCGAGAAGACCGGCAGCAGCAGCCGCATCACGTCCACCTCGGCGTCCGCGCTGATGGCACGCGCGTCGCGGATGACCTCCTCCACTTCTGCCGCAGACTTCGGTGCGTGACCTTTCTTCGCTACGGCGGTGAACATTGCGTGAAGCGTTGCCGCCGCCATATGCTTCTCTTCCTTGTCGAAGATGGTGAGCCACTCCGGGTTGGCCAGGCTTTCTTCCACAGTCTTGTAGCACTTCCGGCAACCCTTCTTGGTGGTGTGCAGGTAGGCGCTGATGCCCACGTCGATCGCGGCCGCGCCCCCATTCGCTCCGTTCCCTCCGCCGCTCATCAACTCCTTTACTCCGGCCAGCCTCATGATGTGAGGGGAGATGACCTCAGCTACCTCGAACAACCTCCACGCGGAGGGCTTGAGCGGGTCCTCTGTGTTCGCCTGCGGAAGTGCATCGAGACCCGTGAAGTAGACTTTGCTGCCCACTTCGCACTCGTGATTCTTGTCCTCGTGAAGCGTGACAAGGCCTTCTGGGGAGAGGGCGGTTACCACACACGTGACAGTGTCTTCGCCGTCCGTATCGACAATGTCAAGCGTCTCGCCGCCGTCCACAAAGATGCACCCGCATACGCCGCGGCTCTCGCAGCTGATAAACTTAACGTTGTGTGCCCGTGCAACGCGGTTTGCTTCACCAAGCTGGGTCGTAAAGTGGTTCGTGTAGATGACGGCGTGTGCAGTGGGGATGTGCGTGAGGGGGTCGCCCGTGACCACCGAGACGTCCACGAAGCGGTTCAGCTCCTTGGCGGCGTTAGCCACCGTAGCACCACGCGGCTTGCCGACATCTTCTGGGTGGAGGAAGAAGTTAGTGGTGAGGTCTTCGATTGAAATTGGCGCGTCGTCCAGTACTTTCACGCTCTTCACGCCGGTCAGGACTATGTTCTTTATTATCTCTGCGGCGAGGCCGGTGGCGCCGACGACAAGCACGTTAGTGGATCCGTACTTCGCCTGCGTCTCGGAGCCCACGACGTACTCCTGGCGGTTGTAAAGCTGCCGCTTTTGCTCGTCTTCGGAGAGCATGTCGCCAGTGGTTCTTCTTCACGGCACTGGCGATGGAGCAATAAACAAAGGGGTGCAGCGGGTGCGTGCACGTGACCGTACAAAGAACGAAATAAATAAATGAAGTCAGACAGGCAGATATGCGTAAAGCGGCGCTGCTGATACTCAAGGACAAGAAAGCGCACACGCACACACACACAAAAAAAAGTGTCACGGCCACTTGTTGTACGGCAATGCGTGTGGGTGTGAAACACAGAAGTGATGTGCGCTGATGGAGTACCTGCCGCTGTCTGTTGGAGACGTTGGAACCAGTAAAAAGGAAAGAATCGAAACGACAGAAATAAGGTGAGAGAGTGCACCACAGATGAGCCGGTATACGGTAGTTATACGTCCCCAAAATTTGATTGCCGAGATGTAATCATCTGTGGAGGAGAACGGGGGGGGGGGGGGG
>LJSK01000053.1:57974-99411 GCA_001299535.1 Leptomonas seymouri
ATATATATATATATATACACGCGCGTCACAGAGTGTACACTATCCAAGCACTGAAGGCACACAAAGACGCAACTCATCATACTAGTGAAGTGAGCCCACATTACGAGGAAGCGTGCAACGGGGAATGCTCCCCTGTTTCTCTTTTTTCTTTGAATATGGCCGATGCCACGTGGCTCTCGCGCAGCCTCGGAGTACAGACAACATGATGCCCTGGTGTTCGTGCTCTCTCTCTCTCCCTATATATATATATATGCATATGTATATATGTTTCTTTTCTTTCTGATCCAGTGCCTCTGCGTATAAAGAGTCACGTAACGCTGGCGCAGTGACATATGGAGATGTTCTACGCTAGGCGACGCCGCTATTTGTGCTATGTTCATACAGCAAGCGGAGGGGAAATGGCAAGCCTGCAACGTGGTAAAGTGAACAACCAGCACACACAAGGATTAAGCTAACAGAACAATGTACTTACTTTGCACATGCACGAACCGACAGCCATTGACCACGGAGACAGGCTTACAGCCCTTCCTTCGCTTTAGCTTCAGTCCGACGTGGAAAGCCCCGTGCACTGACCAACGGCATCGTAGACCTCAGGCAAATTACCGGAGTGAATCGTGCCCCCATTCAGCGACGACAGAAGCTGCAGCACACCACGAGACCGCCGCGCCTGCTGATTGATGAAACGCAGGAAGAGATGCACACTGGGGTACACATTCATGTACAAGTCGTTTAATACACAGCGACGGCCCATGTCTCGCGTTGGGCATAGCTGCAGCTGCCGTCGAAGGAAGTACAGGTGATCCTCCACCGCCTCGATCGCCTCCGGCAGCTCCGCCATGAGGTGTGTGTAGCGGATGAGAAATAGAAGTACATCCTCGCGCCTCAGCTCTTGAACCTTCCACAGACGATCGCCACTCGTTGTCTTGACGACCGGCGCGAAAGGGTTCGGCTCCTTCCTTGGGGCGCGGCCAAAGCGCGGCGCTGAGCCGAAGACGGCACTGGGGGAGGTGCCGCGCAGACGCACCGACGGGTCTACGGAAGAAGCGTCTAGGTGACTCACATTAACGCTTCCGCGAACCAGCGATGCATGCACCGGCCTCCCCGCGCCTGCCGATGTTTTGGAAGACATGTAGTGCTGCGCCAGTTGGAGGATGGTGCACATGCTGTCTTGCATGAAGAGGCCACCGAGCCCCTCCGCCTGCTGCACAACGCGAAAGCGGTGAACGGTGGTGCTCTGACTGGTTGGTAGCAGCGTCGCCTCCCGCACGGTGCGCGGCATGCGCGTTCCGGCGCCAGCGGGCGCGGTAGCTTTGCTCTGAGTGTCGGCAAGAGAAGCGGAGATGATGGAGTTGATGTCTACTCGGTGCTCTGCTTCCTCGCCTTCCTCCTGCCCCTCAGCCACTCCACTGCGGCGCTCGAGATTAGAGGTATTTCGAGGGGCGGCGCTACGGTGAGAGGGCGAGGAGACTACCGATCCAAGCACGCGGATCGGCGCAGTGTCGCTCGCAGCTGCCAGCACAGAAGCGTGGACGTCGGCGCTTCGCTGCGAGCCAAGGGATGCCGAGCGCCGTCGCGGTTGCGGCCGTAGTTGTTGACGGTGACGGTGACTTAGGAGCTGCCGAGACGAGCTCCTCAACGAGGAGGAAGATCCCGTTAACGATAGCGGGTGCGTTGCTGCAAGGAGCGCGTTGGACGGCGCAGGCTCGCCAGTGGTCAAGTCGGCAAGACTCTCCACGATAAGCTGATGCCACTGCCCACCTGCTGTAATACGCACTGTTACGCTTGTGTTACTTCTCGGCGATGACGCAGGCGCCACCTCTGCCTCCGCATTTCTTAAGGAAACGCTGGGCGGACTCACTGTTGCTCCGGCCCGTAGCATGGCCTCGCTGAGCTCCGGCTCCGCGAGCTTCACCTCCATCGCAGGGAAGTCGTCATAATACGCAGGATGTGTCCGCTTTATAATGCATTCAGCGGTATCGCGCAGGCGGAGGAGGGTGGTTGGCGAGATCGCGCCCCCGACGAGCTGCGCCTCCAGCCGTACACGTGTTTCAAGACTGCCGAGTGCCCAAGAGAGCGCCAAAACGTGCACAGCCTCCAGGGCAATCAAGCGAAGCGGAAGCGTGAGGGATGTTGAGTCATCCGCATTGCTAGCGTTGTGCATGCGATGTGGAGCAGTGTCTTTCTCCCTTGCCCTTCGCCCTGTTCCATGAGCAGAGACGTCCGATGTAGCGCTCACTGCAGCCTCAAAGGAGGTGCTGAACACGGGCGAGGCCCGCAGAATAAGCTCTAGCAGCGTGGCAAGCAGGCTGGAATCTCGCTGAAGCACCGCTGCTATGCGAGACGGGTGTGACAGCAACATCCATCGCCAGCACACGATGGCCGAGACGCCGTACACGTGCATCTGCGCGCCTCGCCATCGCAGCATCTCCACCAGCGCCCCCATGACGGACACACCAGACGCCGTTGGGGTTGTGGTGGACGGTGTGAAGTCGAGGAGATCGTTAACAAACTGAAGTGAAGCGTGGGCTTGAGTTTCTAAGAGCGCGGCGAGCCACAACGCGGCTGCCTCACGGATTTCTGCCACCGGTACCGTGAGAGCTAGAAAAAGAAAGGAGGGTATCGCTTTGTTTTCGCTAAGATAGTGCTTCATGCCTGACGGACACCCACGCGTGAGCCAGCCCATCACCTTTAAAGAATTCCACAGCAGTGTTTCCGCTCCTTCGCGCTCTCCGTCATCGGCGGCTGACGCTTCTCCTACGACGCCGCGGGCATCGTACGACAGATACGCCAGGCTTTGCGCCAGCGTGCACACCGCTCGTGGGGCGTCGTAGCTGCATAGCACTAAAGCTGCTTCGTTGTGCCGCACGGGCTCCGACGTGAGGAGGGTCAGTAGAACACGAATCACATCTATGGCGTTGCTTGGGCAAGTGAGGCTCTGCTTGGCAACAGGCATCGATCCAGTTTGCGGGACTACGGCTGCTGAACAGGCCAGGAGGCGCAGGGCCGCTTTCAGGAGGGCATCGCTTGACAGGAGGGCATCCGCGACAGCACCGCAGAGCGTGGCAGCATCATTCAGTAAATGGAGGCTGACGCCTGCGACGCGCCTACGCATTTCCTCTGTTCTGTACGCTGATGATCCTTCCTTATTACTTGCAGCCTGTGAAGGGGAGGCACTACGCGAGAACGAGACGGACTGTGGGCGGGTGTGAGCAGAGCGGAATTCGCCATTCTCCATCCGAACAGCCTGACCACCCGTCGGATCTTCACGAGATAGAAGACTGCGCTGTCCGCCACGAGGCTTCAAAGAGGAAGGCGAAGAGGTCGAGGACAACGGCGAGGCGCCCTTGGCATCTTCTTCCGCATTGTAGCTCTCTACTGCGGTCAGCGCACATAGGCTCAGCGCGCTGAGAGCCTGGTGCTCCCCCAAAAAAATATCTTCCACGAACTTGCTGGCTGCTTCTGTCCCGTAGACACCTGGTAGAGAGGACAGCACCCCCCGCAGGGCGGCCAGCGCCACCACCTGCGTTTTCAACGAAGGCAAAGGCGCGACGGCAAAGGCCAGAAGATAGGGAACGGTGTGCGCGGCATCCTCGACTGACATCTCCGCGCAGCTAGTAATGGAGCCTAAAACACGCAAGACATCTTCTTCTGTGGTAGTGCGCTGGCGCCGGTCTAATGGGAGAACGGAGGGGCGCCACATGTCCTGCTGCAACTGGCACCATTGCGCTTGCAGTGCTCGTGCAAGCGGCGACATCACCGCCTGAGACGCCAAGGCGGTGACGACATGTGCCGCTGCCGCCCCCGCTGCCTCTTCCCGCTGCTCCTGCTGCGGCGGAGAAAGAGGAGAACTAAACGACTTAGCGGGGGATCGTGGCCGCGGGGTAACTGCAGGTGAAGAAGACGCGGACGTCTGGCTCTGTAGCGAGGGTCGGATAGGATGACTCGGTGAGTGCTTCCTCGATAAGGGTAGGTGGGAAGCTTGCCGATTAAAAGAAGCGCTGTGCAAACGCGACGAAGGCGATGACGACCTTGCCGACACCGCTAAGGCGCGTGTTTTCGAGGCACTTTTGCTAGTCGGCATTCCAAGCGAAAACCAAACAGAGAAAACACCGTTATGAAGCGGGGGCACAGCAAGCTTGATGCTGCCTGTATGTCCGTGTGCTGCAGCAAAGCACTCTGGGGAGAGAACTGTGGCAGCAACTAAGCAGCGGTTTTTTTCGCACGAGCGTGTGTGGATAACAGACGGGGACTGTGACTCTAGAAAAAGAGGCGAAGGGAGCCGATATGTTTGCGACGACATTTAAAAAAAAAGCGTATTGCATTGAAAATGGATACCTGCTTTATGAATTGAGTGGGCAGCAATCGATGGCGTTGTGAGGTTGCAAATGCCGCCTAGGTTCCTCAGCCAAAGCTTCTGAAATAATCTGTAGCAGAGCGCATCGGCGACTGGACGTGAGGGACAGGAAAGCGACCGGCCCATGCCAAGGGAAGCGATGCGGGTGGACTCTGATTGCTCAAGGCTAAGCGTGCGTGCTTTACTTTTTCATCCGCGCTTCAGCGCTTTTTGCGCCAAAGAAAAAACAAAACAATAAAAGCCAAGACGGGCATAAAAGAGCGAATCATTCCCCACACAGACGCACAGACGCACACACTCTTTTGCCTGTGTTCGTTGAATGCATCGCCGAGCGAAATAAATGCAGCCAAACTACTTTCTTCTATCTGTCTATCTATACATATATAGACGCAGATAGAGATAGATAGATAGATCAATATATATGTGAGACGTAGATAGGCGCCTGTCAAGCCCACATGGGTATTATACACCACGGTAACACAACATAGATTGGGGGCGGGCGTGGGCAAATTCGCATTGCGCTTTGACGCACGACGGCTCCCCACCCAGAGGTACACAGCAGACCCACCTCCACTACCCACCCCACCGCTCTCAAGCAATCCACCCCACCACCACCACCACCAAGACCTGAACTCCTCCTCATCAAGCAGAGAAGCACGAGCCAAAGCAACAGCTGCCATTACCCCCGTTACATGCACTTGCGCTTTGGACGCTATACAGCACGGGGCTACCCTGAACCCGGAAAACGGCGCGCTCGATTCCCTGGAGGTCTTAAGGCTGGCGACATAGACCGGGAACTCTTGCTGGTCGCTGCAGGCCACAACGTGGTGATCATCGGTGCATGGGTCTCCCCCCTCACCACCGCTGCTGGACTAGAAGCCAATTCATCACTGCCCCGAGTGCTGCTACCAATTGCTTCCCGCTGGAGAGGCCCACCGACATCGCCGGCACGACTGCGGTACGTTGTGGAGGGAGCTGCTGCGATACCACCTTGCATCCCCCAGCTCGAAGCACGAATCTGGCGCAGACCGTAGTGTCCAACGCTGTCGAGCTCCACGTCTGATAGAAAATCGGAGTCTTCAGCGCCAGAAGGCTTGCTGCTGCCACTCCACAAATCGGCGTGCGCGTATTGCTGCTGCGATGGCAGCAAAGGAGGCGCGGAGAGTGTATTCGGCGTGGTGAGCGTGTCGTATGTTGAAGGAACGATGTGAGGACGAATGGTGACTGTCCCTTGCGGCTCTGAGGCAGGTTGCTGCGGAGCGCGGCTACACCGGCCTCTCACACGGCCATACTTGGCCGCAGTACTGGATGTCGTGATGGAAACTGCGTCTTGCGGCTGCGTAGATGAGCCGTCGCCCTCATCTGCTGCTGTTCGTTCGGAGGTGATCGCGCTGCCGGCCGTCGCGGTATCGGTCAGGGTGCGCATAAAGTTTGGGTAGCGACGGCCGTTAGAGAGAGCGGAGACGATCGCCGAAGAGAAGCCTTTAGCGGTCTCGAGGAGTTCAGGTCCGCTGTCTGCCGGCCTATTTGTCTTGGTGCGACTCAAAGGCCCGTTCCCTTCCTGCTTCCAGTCCAGCGCGGACATCTCCGTGGGCTCCTCGTTTTGGCGTCCAACTTGGGTCGACAGCCGCCGTGGCACGCTGCGAACTCTACCACCACCACCACTAGGCATACGGTTACTCCTGCTTATTTCAGGCGCAAGCAATCCCTCCCGGGTGCGACACTCTTCCAAGTAGCGCTGGCTCTGACACCACGGCATGAAATTCCACAAGCGATACAGCGGAGCTTGCAGGAACATCACAGCCCACAGCGCCAGAGAGATGAAGACATAAAGGAAACCACCACGGCGACACACCGCTGCCTTCTCTTCCTCCTTCCAGCCATGCTTGGCGGCGAGCACTTCAAACGTCCAATTGCCGCTGCGCAGCATGTGCGCCATCATGAAAAGAAGAACGGACGCGATAGCAGTCAGTGGTGCACAGACGGCGATGCAGCTAGACGCAAGTGACATCACTGACCACCACAACGAAGATATATTATTAAAGCACAACAAGAAACAACTGAGCCACCGTGATCAATGCTTATTTCCAAAGAAAGCAAAAAAGAAAAAAAGAAGACTATGCGTATAACGCAGTTGCCGCGTGAAGCGCCGCAGGGCCAGTCGCACCGGGAACCCTTCCACTGAGCCGAGTTGAATGCGCTCACGAGGAAAGGCACAGTGAAGCTCACAGTTTGCGTTTCCCAGCGATGTTCCTACAAAACGGGTGTGCCTGCGGGTCTTTGTTTCATGAAGCGACGCTTGAGCCGAGTCCGTACAACGAAAGAGGGCAATAGTCAAAAGTGAGGCGACGCCTGCAATACTGCATGCAGGCACACAGCGCTCAACGTTCAATGATAAGAAAGACACAAAAAGGGGGTGGTGGTGGTGGGGCCAAGGAGATGCAGAGATATGCTATCATCAACGGGCATGCCAACGTGGCTCGGCAAGGAGAAGCAGCGCCGTAAGCGTTAAATTCAGCTGCTCAGAGAAAATAGCTGAAGGATAGAAGTTCAGCTCCTCGAAGTACAGAGAGGCGGAGCGGTCTAGTCTCTAGCAATTGGAGCACTTCAAAAGGAAGAAATGCAATGTGGTTCGTCTAGACGGATGCAGGCGTAAATAAGAAACACGGACTTTCTACGCTTTGCACTGCCCTGACTGAAACCACCCGAATGCTTCCGATTGCCGTCGCAGAGAAGAAAGCAGCGACCGATTGGTTGAGACAGATACGAGGGGGCGGGGGGGGATAGAGAAGTTGAAGACACGGATGAATATCCGTGAGAGACGCAGAGGAGCATAAACAAACCCCCAAAACAGAAAAGTAAATGACGCGCGTTTCTGCAGAAACGTGCGGTGCGTGTGGGACTTCTTCGCTACAAGCACCTTGCGCTGGCAGCAAGTGCCTGGCCAGTGGCATCAGAGTCAATAGAGTGATCCACACATACGCACAAAGAAGGGAGCATTGCTAGGATAGTGCAGTACTCATCTCTTTTTCCTTTTTTTTTTTGATAACAGCGCGCTACGGAAACAGCATGGAATTCGCATTCACGGCGAAACGAATTGTTGTTGACAGGCGTTCCCCGTTGGATAGGCATCTGTCCATCGGTGCGCGTGGGAGGGAGGTTTCGAGAACAACAACTACAAAAAAAAGAATGTGTATGGCAAACGAAAAAAAAAAAGAAGAGAACAGCAGTGTACCACATAAAAAAATTCAATCTGCCGAGATCAAGCGCAACGAGGGCATTTCTCGCCATCATTGCATCGGCAAAACGCCGTCTTCCTGCAGACCGCACGCGCATGCATGCAGCCGAAACGCACCTCCTCGGTACGCCAGCAAAAAGCAATTATATATAATACAATGCGCATAGAGAGGCAGTTAGCCCACTCCCAAAGCACTCGTCATGGAAGACGTATTACCTCCCCGTAAGGTCGCACGCGGCACCGGTCTAGCAGATGGCATCAGCATCTCCCGCGGACTTTGCTACGCCTTTGTCATGGGGGGTGGGTGGGAGATCAAGGCTCACGGTGACGCCGCGAGCTTTGCTCCGTCTGCAACCGCTGTGGAAGAGGGGGCGACGTAGAGAAGGGTGAGCTGAGCGTCTGTCTGCAGCTTCTTTTGCTACGAATATGAATTTGTCGGCTGCTCTGGTGGAGACGTGTGATCCGTGATGACGACAACGTCTGTGGCGGATTGGGTTCGCGTACTACTCGGCTTTTGAGCTGTACGCCGTAGTTCACGCCAGCTGGGCAGCCGTTGCTGCCGCCACAAAGTGGAAAGAAAAGAAGGCACCTGCACGAGGTGGATTAAAAAGGAGTCTAACAGCACGAGGCACCACAAAACAGTGGAGATGCAGATGTAGATGATGCCGCCATTGCGGCATGTCCTTGCCTTCGCTCTGCGATCCCAGCCATGCTTAGCGGCAAGCACTTCAAACGTCCAGTTGCCACTGCGAAGCATCACCGCCATCGTGAAGAGGAGGATGGACGCGATGAGCGTGAGTGGCGCACATGCGTATATGCAGCCAATTCCAAGCCGCATGAAAACGTACACTTGAGTCGATATGAGTAGCTACGTCTTTCAAAAGCAAATAATAATAATAATAATAATAATAATAACGCTGATTTCTTCTTTTTTCTCTGACGCAGAGCGGTCGCAGTGTATGCAGTTAACAGAGGACGTGACCGGTGCGCCTAGTCTCAACAGCCACAGAGATCCCACAGAGAGGCGGGTGGTGGAAAATGCCGTGGGCCTCAGCCACTACCGCCGGATGACGGTGATCGAGACGACGAACTGCGTATACCGTCTTTAATGTAAACTCTGGCAAATGCTTTCAGAGCTGCACCAGATTACATGCCCGATGTTTCCATAGGAAGCAATCACAACTTCTGCCGAGGATGACGGTGCAAAGATCAGGACAGAAGAATGAAGAGTTGGAGGGGATCGAGAGAAGTTACCACAGCCCGACTTGTCTTCGCACCTCCAAGGGCGATAAGCGCCATAACACCCATTTGGTTTTGTGCGTTGCTTCGGAAAGCTTCCCCTTGAGATGAACATATATATTAAGTGTTGTTGCCTTTTTTAATTATTGTTTTCCCGTTGAAAGCAGAGCATAAAAGCACCAATCAATTAAATGAAAAGTAAGAAGAAGCATTCGTGCGTAGCGAAGTCCCAAAGGCCCCCACAACTGTCACCACCCACCTCCATTGTGAAGCGCTTTCTATAATGCGAGGCCTTCCCTGTCTCCGCTTTGACTATGAAAAAGGTCGAGAGGGGGGAAACAAAGCATATCTTCTGCATCGCAGAAGTCACTCGAAAGAACGAAAACAAACAAACAAAAAGAAAAGGAAAAGGGGTGGTTCAATGCGGGACGCGAAGACAGTGGTGGTGGTAGTGGTGTAAAGGGAAGGGGGGGGGGGTAGCGCAACGAAAGAATTAGAAACGAAATATCTGAAGCAGGAGCACACATCTGGTATCAACAGCATGTCGCCAACGGCAAAACCAGCAACATCACTGTCCCACAGAACACGGAACATCACCTAGAACGCGATCTTGTCTTGAAGGATAAACAAATGAATACATCAAGAACCTTGATCATAGCACGTACTGAACGAAGAACAAAACACGATGACAGCAGAGAAGCAAACAGCACGAAACAAATGCCCCTAATTATGAGAGAAGATGATGGAGAAGAAGAAACAGCGACACAGACGCAGGAGCCTGCTGACTTACCAGTCTACGGTGCTCGTACACCCACATACTCGCGCAGGCATCAGCACATGGTAAGAGATGGGGTAAAAACAAAAAAAGGTGGACACACATATTTCAAAAAGCGCCTGCAAAAGCAAAGCATGTACCAGCTGGCAGAGGCTGTTCACCTCTTCGAGTCCGAGCGCTGTATCTCGCAAAGCGGAGGTGCTTTGTGCTTAGCAACAATAGCGCTGCTGGCAGTCGGAGGAGCTTGCTGTGCCTGCGCGCCAACACCAACCCGCCGCCCTGTAGCCCCCATCGGTGAGGGTTGAAAACACTTAACGCCCGTGCTAATGGCATCCGACATCTTATGCGGATTCAAGAGGTCATCGTTGCCCTGACGAGACAGCGACGAGGCGGCTATTCTCGAGTCATCGCCATTGGCACGAAGAGGTGGTTGTGAACCACGCGACATGGAGGGGGAGGGCTGCTCCAGCAAGGAGGAATGCTGCCATGGTTTCTGCTGCTGCACCGCGGAGCCCTGAGGTGCCTGTGTGATAGTGGACGCACTGGCGTATCTACCTGCGGATGCTGCTGTTGTTGTGCTAGCAGCTTTAGCTTGCAGGACGGAAGGCGGTCTTCGGCTACAAGGAGAACATGCAGGGCTTTGTCCTACAGGACTCGCCACGGGGCCGCTTGAAGCAGCAAACGCACGTCTTGATGTGGCCGGCGGAGCGGAGGGCTGCAGCTCGTTGGGGAGCAGATGTTTTTCCCTCCCTGCCAATATGCTTTCCTCCTCGTTGATGGGGAGCGCCATCGCAAAGGAGCGGGCAGCGGGGCCACGCACGCCAGACGCCACCGTTGTAGGACTCACAGAGCGTGTGCACACGCCTTTGTCCTCAATAGAGGACATGCGCATCATAGTGCGATTCGCATCCCTTTCTTCTCCCTTGACGATCGATGCCGTGCTCGTTGGTGAGGTTGCGGCAGACGTGCTCCTCTGCGCTACCACCGGCAGTGCGGCGTGCGCCACACCGTTCTCCGCTTTGGGACTCATGCTGGTACGCGGCGAGCTCGCAGTATGATACTGCATTAGCGGAGCAACGCCGCCGCCCTGCGAGGCAGACCCAGAAGTTAGTCGGGGGAACATCTTGCGCTGGTTGACAAGCTGCTGTGACTGCGCGGACCTCATGTGCAGCACAGTCAGTCCACCGCTCGGAGCTGCACCGGATCGATCAGCCTCAGCAACTCCACCACTTCCAACTGTGTTGGATAGCACAGAGGTGTTCACACTGCTCTTCTCTGCCCCACGAGCTGCACTCGCCTGCAGCTGCGGCTGCTGCGATGTGTCGCGTCCACGAGGCGTGCGCATCGCCATCACCGGCGTCACCGTTCCACTCGCTGTGGTTGGCGTGTTCGACTGAGTGGACTTGCAAGCCGAAACAGGGGTGAAAACGGCATCACTGCTCACGCTCGTGCTGCGAAGAATCTTTAAGAAGGAAAGCGGACGGTGAACAAAGGCAGAGGTGCGAGCTTCGGGAAGTGACATAACGCGTGCCAGCGCTGCACCGAGAGCTAAACCGCGGTGCTTTACACCTGTGAGTTCGACCGGGTCCAGCAAGGCGTATTGGCAACGGTGTGCAACGCCCTCTCGCGACGGAGTTACAGTGGCGGTCATCGTTGTCGATGTCTCCAAAGAGCCGTCGAGAACCATTACATCTAGCCAGACTGATGGCTCCGCCAACTCCACAGCGGAAGTTGAAGAATGAGTGCTCGCCGCATTCGCTGGCCAAGGTAGATTGGGTGGCGGCGCGCTACGTGAGCGCACAGCGATCCCGTGTACAACTACGCACGCAATCCCGCCGCTGTTGTTCCTCTCGCATCCGTTTGCCCCCCCTCTCACGGCAGAAGCACTTCCATCGGTGCTGAGTTGTGTGCTGCCTTGGCGGGGTGACAGATCAGCTGTTTCCATTGCTGTTGTGTTGGGCGATTTCATTGAGTTCATCGCCTGATGCTGCTGCTGCTGCTGTTGCTGCTGGGCGTCAGCGGTATCCTTGAGTTGCTGTAGACATCGCAGCACCCCACTATATGGGGCAGCATTTGCAGAGTTACCATTGTTGCTCTTCACTGTACGTTCGCGTTGGGCTCCAGCGGCAGCGGCATGTGTGCCGTTGAGGAAGGAGCCCACAGTCAGCCCCCTCAGTGCATCTTGCACGGCCCGCCCGCTCGCACTTCCAGAAGTCGGAGACACGAACGCAACCACGTCCTCGTCTTTCCGGCCCTCCCCACGCACGGCGTAGAGTCCAAAGGACATAAACGAAGAATTCGGCGCAGAACGCAACTTCGAACTTATAAAAGCTATGAGTGCCTCTCGAGCGACATCGAGACGGGTTTGCGGTGGCACATAAGTTGCTGGAATGGCGCGTGCAAGAACTGGTGGCAGTGGAAGCGCAAAGTCGGTGCGCCTAAGTGTTTCGTCGTCGAGGTCTAGCAAGATGGCGACAATCTCGCGCCGGTTGAAGAGGTGCTGTTGAAGCTCCATTCAATTAAAAGAGAAAAAATGGATTCCGAACCTTTCACACGATGCCCATGAATGCGGCGACAGCACGAGGGCAGCCTTCTTGTATGAAGGCTCGATGGTGCCACGTAGGTAATGGAGAATAGCAGCGTAGCACAGCGGCACGTGCAGCACAGAAGCAGCAAGAAAAGCACAGCGCTGAGCGCCTGGGTGAGCTCTGTAGCCAAAGCGACTCGGGGATAAGAATAATAAGAGTAACGACCACAGAAAAAAAAAGAAAAAAAATGGAAATGAGAAAGAGGGGGTGGGGGGAAGGGCTTTAGAGTCGGACTGCAGCTGGTGCGAGGTGAACGCCGTGCTCGTGCGTCCCCTCACAGTGCGAGTCTGTCGTGGCGTGCCGCAAAAGAAAGAAAGAAAGAAGAGAACAGGACGAGGCTGGAAAGCAGAGGAAGAAGGGAGCAGCGAAAACACCAGAGGAATTATGTCTACTTGATGCTTGAATCTGGCACTCAATAGCACCAACAAAGTCGCACTGGGGACGGTGAGAAGCACGACGTACCGCAACAAAGACAAACAATGAGTGAAGGGGGTGGTGGTGGTGGCAGCTATACCCATCTTTACCTCTCTCTCTATACATATATATCGAACGGCATGCGTGACGGCACATGGTGGGGGCGGACGTAAAACAAAGAAGAGTAGAGTGAGGATGACACGAGAACAGAGAATAGAGGGCACCTGGAGGCGGACGCGTTCGGTGCGAGGGGTAAAGCCGCTGTCATTCCTACAATGCAACTGCAATCGTTAATATTTAAATTGAGAAAAAGGGGGTGTCTCGTGCCCGATGGAACGCAGGCACAAAGGGAAGTGTGTGCACGCGACAGCTGATGCAGGTCGCCGGCATATCGGCGGTATTCACCCGATGTAAAACCAATCAGGTTGGAAGCAGCAACAGAAAGAAAGGAATAGGCTCGTTTGCTATCATTGGCGCCAAGCGAGCAAAGCTCCTGGACTTCCATTGCTCCACCCCGCGACGCCACCTTCATGAGCTCCTAACCTTTCAATCATCTTTCAAAGCCCCAGGTTTGAACACACACACATATATATAGATATAATTTCTTCGTAATGCTTTAGCGGCACATTATTGTATCCATGCAAGTCAAAAAACAAAACAACGCGCAATGATCGGGGCTCACGCGCAAGCAAGTGAGGGAGAGATCCCGCCACAACACGAAGAAAGAGTGGCCCCGATGCTGATTTGCCGACGCTGTTGATACTTAACTCTTTAAGCGTAGTTTTAAATAGCGTAGAAGGTGAGAAGAACAACAGACAAGAGCAACAACAGAAAGTGAGCCGGCCCTCACATACCCGCAGAACCACCATAACGCATCAGCGTTGAGTGAAACGAGAAGTCATCGCATACACCCCCACACAGCAAAAGTTTGTCCATTGGCGAGCAAGGAGAGCGACATCGATTAGCCACCCTCCCCATTGCTCATTATTCGTCGAGAGTGCATCTACATCATAAAGCGCTTGAGGGCCGCGTTAGTTTGCTCTTTAGCCATCTCAGCTTCACCACCGCGCTGGCGCCGGCCACGTTGTGCCGGCCGGGGCTCCATCTCGTCGTCAAAGTCTGTGCGGAGTTGCCCACGGATGTCATCTGCCAAATACTGCGCCTCCTGACGGTCACGCTTCTTGTGATTCTTTGCCGCGCGCGCGGTCGCCGCGAGAGCCTCCGCCTCCGCCTCATTCAGCGCGTCCACATCGTAGACGCCGTTCCGAGCGTCATGTTCGCGCTGCGCGCGGTTGCGCATAGCGATACGCGATGACCGCAGCACCTGCTTGCTGCGCACCTTGTCAGCACTGTCCTTCTTGTCCCACTTCGCCATCTTTCGCTCACGCTGCAACTCCAGCTTCGACTTGAGCTCGCGTGTCTTGGGTGCCTCCTTGTATCCGATCTCTTCGTCCACCTCATCATCCTTGCCCACCAACAAGCCCGTAGGGGCCGCATCCCCAAGCGACTTGGTGGCACGGCGCATCTTCTTCTCGCGGATGGCACGCGCTTTGCGGTTGAGCCGCAGATTCTCATTGTACTCTGCCAGCCGCTTCTCATTTACGCCAGGTATCTGAATGTCCATGGAGATCGTATCCGGTGGTAGCTTGTCCAGCAGGTTCGTCACAACACGCTCCTTGCGATGGCGCTCCGTCTCGTGTGGGTTTGCGTAGTAGAAGTCGGGGTTTGCCTCTCCCGAGCCTGGCACCAGAAGCGAGGTGAAGCCACGCGAGTGGCCGATGCCCACCACGTCTTCGAAGGGGCAAAAGCGCACCTGCTCTGCGATATTGCCGTAGCCCAGACCGAACTTCATATAGGGCGAGCTCGGCTTGGCAGCCGTGAAGATGTCCTTCCAGATTTGCACGTGCGCGCCGCCGCCGAGAGCGACCAACCCCGAGCTGGCGATGTCCATTGTGTGGAAGCTGTAGGTCATGGCGTACTCTTCGAGGGGACGCAGCGTCCGGCAGTCCCAGACCTTCATCTTGTGGTCACCGCCCAAGGTGATGAAGAAGCGTCCGTTGGGGTGAAAGCGTATATCCTCAATCACGCCCTTGTGGCCTTTGAGCTGCAGCAGCGGGTCAACGACACTGGGTGACCAGAACTTCACAATACCGCGTAGGTCGCAGGTGGCAACGACGGCATTGCTGGGGTTAACAGCGAGGCAGCTCGTCGGATCGCGCATCACCGCAGGGACCTTTGTGCCGACTTCCTCGCCGGTGCTGATATCGAGGTACTGCATGGTGCTGTAGGTGGACGAGGTGGCAGCGAGAAGCATGTGCTTCGGCAAGTAGCAAAGCCGATCCATGTTCGCCATCTTTGAGAGCAAGTGCATCTCGGTGCCCTCCTTGGTGTACATGTAGACGTATTTCTTCTGTGCCACGGCGGTCATGCTGTGATCGACAAGAAAGATAGCGTCGCTCACGCGATCCTTTAGCTGCGTCTCGCCCTCGAGCTGGAAGGACTTCCAGCGAATGTTCGCCATGTGACCACGCAGTCCTGCCAACAAGAGGTGCGTGCCGTTCATGGAGAAGTCAATCTTGTAAGGCCCGAGCTTGTCGAGCACGAGGCTGTAGCGCTTCTGCTGTGTTTGCAGATCCACCCCTTGTGCGATGTCCTGCTGGCTAATCCGATCCGCAACCTCGCGGTCATCGAGCTCCAACCCGGTGTTCGCCTCTTCCATTTGATAGTACATGTCCATCTTAGCTATTTTTTTGGAGGCTTGGCGGTTTATCTGCTCCCGTCGGCGCGTCTCGCGGTTGCGCAAGGCGGCGGTGTCGGTTACCCAGCGACCCTGCACGAAGCTTTTCTCGTGTCTCGCTGATTCCTCTGCGAGCTCCTTTGTGCGTCTGTCAACCAGCTCCTGGACCTCTTTTGACGGCGCACCGCCGCCGCTGCTGCGGTTCGACTCGCCTGGGCGTGGCATTACGTTTCCTTCTTGTTTGCTTGCTTGCTTGTTTCTTCTACTGCCCTGTGAGGGTTGTGAAATGTGCTGTTGTACGCGTGTCGGTCAAGGGGAAAGGTTAAGAAGGAGCAGGCAGGTGCATGAGATGGAGAGCATCACGTGGCAGTGCAAAGCGTCTGTCCACGCTGAGCATCCCACTTTAAAAAATCACAAGAGCAGCAAAAAGAAGGACGCGACTTCCTTCGTCATATCAACGAGCCCTGTCTGTCGTCCAGCCCATTTCCGCAATCGTCGGCACAAGGATCAGTGCATTCAGCACTCCACACACTCATCGGCTCTCGCTGTTTGTCTAGAGCTGCCTCGCCAGCGCTGAGGCTGAACGTCAGCCCCCCCCCCCTCCCCCGCGGAGTTCTTTTTCTGTTTCTTTTCTGCCCAGTGCATTGAGCTTTTGCTCCCCCATCATGAAAGCAAGCCGTTCAGCAATAAATAAATCATATATATATATATGCATGTGTATGTACACATGAGCAGCGGAAAACGAGAAAGAAGATCCTGCAAGTCAAAAGCACGCGGCCGTGTTGCTGCGCGCCCTCTTTCTGCTTACTGAGCAATCATTTTCATGGCTGTGCGCACGTCTTGGCGAATACGCAAATACCGCAGTTTTTCCTCGCCCGACATCAGCTGCAGCGTGCCAGACTCCTTCACCTCCTTGATGTGCTCGAGCGGCATGATCAGCAAGCTGCTCGTTTCCTTCAGCATTTGAAACAGCACCTCGACCACCGCCCCACCCAGCCCCGGTGTATTCGTCAGCGGGGCCATCGCCTCTTTATACGCGGTGACATCCTGCTTATACACCAGCGCGCCACGATCATTCGCCACAAAACTCTTCAGGTGGGCCGAGATACCGCGGTAGAGACACACGCCCAGCGTGCGCACAAAGGACGAAGGACCGCCATCACCGTAGAGGAGCTGCTGCAGGTTCATCGTACGAGCCCGCGCCCGCACCGCACTGACACCGGAAACCGCAGGGATGGACATCGCACTAAAGGCCGCACCGCCAGCCACGCCAACGCTCCCGTCGCCAGATGGGCCCGCACCGCCGCGGGAGACTGCCTCCGTCGCCGCCGTGCGCGCTGCCAGGTTCTGCTGCAGTTTCTGCTGCTGCATCACAGTCCCGAGGCCACCGCCGGCTGACCGCTGCGTGGCGGTCTGCCGCTGCGGCAGCTGTCCGTTAGAAAGCCGAATAAACTCCTTTGCCATGTCCAGCTGGCGGGTGATGTAGTAACAGAAGAGGGTGCAGGCACGGGTGCACGGCGGCGCTACGGAGTCCGCCTCTGCATTCTTCGTATCTGCTTTCGGCAAGTAGTCATTTTTCAGCTGATAGTGCTGGAGGATGGAGAGGGAGCGGAGGAGGATTGCCTGGACACACGTGTTTAGCACGCGCTCCGAGCGCTCATCCAAGCCTCCCAGCGCGGTCACGCGAGCGTCCTCAATGTCCTGCACCAGCCGTGGATGCTGCTGCAGCAACGGCACACAAATCACGTTGATGCTATCGTTGAGACTCATGAGGGAAGACTGGGCGAAGAGAAGCATGCGCAGCGCACACTCCTGGGACTCCGGTTTTGGTGGTCGCAGCAGGTCCTCCTCACTCTTCGGCTTCACGCGCCAGTTGTCACGGTCACTGCGAATCGAGTCAAGCACTTTGCGCAGCTCCGCGTCGATGTAGTTGCCCACATACACCAATGTGGCTTTGATCAGCTCGTACACATAGGCACCGACCTCTGCTGGCAGCGCATACGTCCTCACACGGGTGACCACCTCCGTTAAGCAGTCCATAATGTCCTTCATCTTCTTCATGTGCGCCTCGCGCAGGTCGAAAAACTCATCGGGGATCGGATGCAGGCTGCGGGTGTACTTCTCTTCCATCAACACGAAGTGCCGATTCAGCAGGTCAAGCTCGGCGCGCTGCTTGCTGTAGCTCAACCGACCGGAGAATATCACATCTACAAATCGATGGAGGAAGTCGACCTCATTCGCGTTGAAGACGCTCCTCAATTCCTTCATGTACTGCTGGTAGAAGGAGAAGAGGCGCGTCTCCATCGTGAGGTGGTATGTAATCGCATCCGCCACCCGTGCACCGCATCGACGCTTTGTGCGGGGGGTAAGCACCGCTTCCGCCTTCACCATGTTCTCCTCTACCGTGCTGGCCAGCTTGATCTGCTGACTAAGAAAGCGGCCCACCACGCCCTCGGTAACCTCCAAGAGCAGCTGCTGTCGCGCCGTGTGAGTCGTGCCGAAGATGGTCTCCACGATGATCACCTCTCGCTTGATGCGGTCTAAGAGAAAGTCGAACGCCTTTTGAAGCTCCTTGTCAGTGTTTTGCTTGTAGAAGTCCATTGCACGCATGTCGGAGGCCTGCGTCAGCGGCGGAAGACTCGGGAGCGGTTTCGGGCTCATTTCGGAGAAGAGCGCCAAGCCCAGTTCATTAATGGAGCGCTTGAAAAATGTCGTCAGCAGCTCATCCCCCGACGGGGTGAGGGTGTTATACAGAGTCGAGATGCGGCCGAGTGTTTTGAGTAGCGCGCGGCCGTACGACTGATGCACCGCCGTTGCCTTGACCTGATTGTAGAACTCGCTGAAGCACGTCACGATGTGGAACAAGTCCGACACTAGCTCCTTGCGCAGCCAGTCGACGTAGGTGCGTATGTTTTTGACGTTCTTCGCGAGGTCGCCCAGCTCGTTTGCGAGCAGCGTAAGGCGCTGGCACCACTCCACCTGTGCCTCTGTGCAGTAGCGCAGGGCAAAAAGGCGGTCCAGCCCTGCGGCGACGGCAGCGGCCTCCGCGCGCTGCATGCGAACCTGCGTCAAGTCCGCAATCTCATCGGCATCCGCTCCACTGTCCTCTTCAGAATCTGCCTTGTCTTCTTCCTCCGGCTCAGCGGCGTTCTCACTCATCAGCACTGCGGTCTCCGGCGTTGCCCCAGCATTCCGACGGCCCACACTCGCGTCACCGCCCTCCGTCGCTGCTGGCTCCAGTGAGGGTCGCTGAGGGCGCTCTAGATGCCCCGTCTCCAGAGAGTTATCACGACGACCGCCTCGACGGAACACGCGCGGCTTCGAGAGCCTTGCTGGTACCGGACTCTGGCCACCCGCGGGAGCCCCACCAGGCTGCAGTGGATCTGCGCCATATGTCGGCTCGCCTTCCTCCGTAACAGCGTCCACACCGGCACTGGCCAGCCGCGACGTCGCCGAGCCCTGCTGATTCGACGGAGCATTTCTGTTGCGGCCACGGCTCACGGTGGACGATGTGGCCGACGATGCGCTGGTGGACTGCCCGCCAACAGAGATGCCCACCACCGTCGTGTAGAAGCGTGGGCGGAAGGCGGAGACTCGGCCCGACTCCCACCGCGCCGTGACAGCCGCACGCTGCAACTTGCGCGCGGCAGAGATAGAGTCTAGCAGCATGCGCAGCTCCCCGCTTGGCAGCGCAGTCATCATCTTGAAGTAACGGAACAGCTGAGAGACAGACTTACAACGCTGCACGCGTGCGTTAGACTGCGCCAGGTGCTGTTCGATGCCCGCTGTGGCGGCCTGCGCGTTGCTGACACGGTTTTCGTACATCTGCAATCGAGCTGAGGTGCCCTCAAGGCCCAGTCGCACCGTGGCCAGGCGCCTCTTCTCTTGAATCTCTACACGCTTACAGCGCACCTCCTCGCGGTGCAGCAAGATCTCCTCCTCCTCCAGCAGTCGGCGCACATCCTCAGCCGCTTCCTCTAGCGTCGACGACAGCTGGGCAGCCAGAGCGCGGCCGCCTCTGCCATCGGGGGCGGTGCCGCTGCGTCCATCCGCACCAGCCGTCCCCGCTCGCATACGCATGCTGATCGGTATGTGGCTGCTGCCAAAGAGGGAGGTACCGTCGCTGCCAAGGAGCCGCGCCGCCTCGTTGTCTGCACGTAGGCCACCACCACCAGAGCCGCCGGAGCCGCGCTCACCACCGGCGCCTCCACCCTCTCCTGGACCGGCGGCTGCCATCAGCTTCTTTTGCTCTGCGCGGTACTTCTGCAAGGTGGGGTACAAGAGACGCTGGGAAATGTTGTTCACAAAGAGCGGGGAAGAGAAGGTCATAGCATTGAAGATGGTGCGATCGATTAAGGTACGTCGATGCGTCATGGCAGACTCCATCGCGGCGGCAGCTGCAGAGGAAAGGGTGATGGGAGTTGCCTCAGGAGCAGCACCAGCAGCGGCCGGCGTAGGGCTACGTGTGACAGGCGTAGAGCTCGTCGCGCTAGGTGGCGCCACAGTGTCGCCTGCTGGGGTGGCGGGTTGACGCGGTGGCAGCGCTCCCGCTGTTGCACCACCAGTGGCCGCGGCTTTGGGTCGGGCGATGCGCGGCGCGGGTGCACGAGACACGGCGGACGGACGCAATGACGGCGCTGTGCCGTTCTCCCGCGCAGAGAGGGGAGCTGTGGTGGCGGTGTGGGTCGGTGTGGGAGCCCCATTTACGTCATTTTCATCGGCGTGCTGCTGCGCGGCGGTCGAGCGACGTATGATGCGACGTCGCGGTGCCGACCGATCACGACGGTCGTTGCTGCTGTCCATTGTCAATGGTCTTTGGTAGAATAGGAAAATGGAAAGAGTAGCTCCTACAGGCCGTCAACGAGGGAGCTCAAACGACGTATCCAATGCAGAGGAGAGTATCCAGCGATTCGTGTGCTAACGCGGCCTGGGCTACTTCAGTCCCTCGACTGAAAACCGCAGCCTTCGAAGACTTCTTTCTTTATGGTGCCGATAAATAAGTGTACTGAGGAAAAGTGTTGTAGGCATGTGGCGACGGCGACGTACGCCATAATCGTATTGACACTCATCACCCCATAAGAATCCGAGAATGGAGAGAGGGACAATGAAGAAGAAGAAACGAGGGGGTTAGCAGCACATGCAGTTTAAATGAAGGGCTTTGTGTGGAAGAAGTGTGCTGATCAACCGAGTACATCGTGCCCAAGGCACCACTGCCCCGGTGTGATTTGTCGTTTTACACCCATCCGCTGGAGGTCACGGCTAAAAAAAAAAAGAAAACAAAATGAGGCCCTTTCTCGTTCTTGTGCAAACAAAACAACAACAGAGAAAATTTCTGGAGATAAATTGCAGCAAAAAATCAATAAATAATAAAAAAGGAACTTCTTTTTCTGTTTTTTTTTTCCCCACAGCGCCACTTCCGCAGCTGACTTCAGTACAGCGTAAAGAAATCGCACCGACTCAGCGTGTCGGCCGCCCGCGTTGGTATGCCCTTGTGGCTTGTGTTGTTACCTTCTATATTTTTATACTATTGGACCTTATATCACCGTATTTTGTTTTGATAACGCCAGCCTTCCTCCTCGACTGAATCGCAGACCTTCGCATGTACTGTCTGGTGCCGACATTGCAGCCAAGAGCCAACTGCCGTCCGCCCCAAAGAAAGACGCACACACGCACACACAGTGTGAGAAATCTTCCATTGACTCCTGAAAATGAAAACGAAAAAAAAATGTGCTCAATCGGCTCTCCCAGTGAAACAAGAGATCGCCAATACCGTTCGCGCACCTGACTGCTCATCACACCCGAAAGAAGAAAAACAAAAAGGAAAAAAAAAGACTTCCGCAATAATAATAGCACGGAAACGGAGGGAAAAAACGGCTGAAGGGACCGACCAATCGAAGACGTCTCATCAGGTCAGCATGACAACAAGCCACAGAGCATCCAGGAGTGCGGTGCCCCGTGGTTGTCGTAAGGGAAGCACAATAGCTTCCTCTTTTCTGTCGAGACCCGCTACTCCTCTTCCGCCCAGTTGAACATGCCCTTCGGAAGGAAGGCTCCTGGTTTTCTCTAAACACCAGCACAAGCACGCACAGGCAGCAGCCGTCCAACATCATCTTTCATTTCTACTGCAATGGGTAGGCAGGGGTAAACGTGCCTCACATTTCTGCCCGATAGATTCATTTCAAAGCCCACACGCAAGCCTTCATGCTTCCACATTTACTTGCTTTCTAGTTATAGAGATCCATGTATATAAAAGCTTCTTCTTTGCCGCCTATCTTCGTTGTGCTGGCACCGTCCCCCCCCCTTTCACAGTGGCACGCACGTGCTCAACAGGAAACGAAGGGAATGAGAGAGGAGCGATACATGCGTGACATCGCAGACGGCTGCACGCACCGAGGTGGAGTTGGAACGTATCACACAAAACGAAGGAAAGACGGCAATCATAACAAGCAAAAAAAAAAAACGGAAATGAAAGTCCCCTCGCACCCTTCTCCAACGGATGCCACCAAGGAGAATAGAGGGCAGTGGCGCAACTGCTTATTTCATTGACAAAGAAGGAACAATTCACTACAAAGAGCGGCGTGGCGTATAGGCAGCTTCCTACGTTAAGGAAAACATAACTTTTTTCTTTAGAAAAAATGAGTACAAATAGAAGTAGCGATAAAGAAGAGAAGAGCGCACGTGCACCCGACACAACTGACGCAGAAGCAGACGAACCGGCTGGCTGCCTCTACCCGTTTCTGCGGTAGCGGAAGAAAACCGTAGTGATCACTACGGTGCTCTGCCACATCATGGCACTGCTTGCTCTTTCAATTCTTTCTCTTTTGAGATTTCTTTTTTTTTTTCTTAACTTTTACGTTGTCACCTGCACTGCTCTTAGTATCGCGTCTACTCCGAAAGAGAGAGAGACAAGCGACACCACGATATGAGAAAAGAAGTGTCACTTAGTGTCTCTTCTTATCTGCAGAAGCAGGGGGCGAAGACGATTTCGTCTTTGCAGGTGCCGCAGGCTTAGAATCACTTCTCTTGCTGGCCTTCGTGGCACTCAGCGGGCTCTTCTTCGACTTGCGACTGCGCATGCCGGGTACGCAGAGGCGGCACCACACGCAAAAAAGAATCGCCACAATCGCCACAACGTTAAGCAGCAGAAAGATAGAAAGAATGCCGTTGAAAAACACTCGATCGGAGTCGGTGACGAGGTTGAGGAGGGTGTCCGCGGTGCGGGTTCGCAGCACGTCCCACTGGCTGGCTTTCGCAGTCTCCACAGTGGCCTTTGCGGCAGCCACGAGACCCTCGGGCAGCTTCATGCCGTAGATGTAGTAGAAGATGAAGAGCTCGGCCCATATCTTGTAAACATACAAGTAGAGCAGCACACCAGCGGCAAGAGGAGGGAAGGCAATGACGGCCACTAGGCCAGCGGTGATGCCAAAACCAATCGGCACCAAAAAGTAGCTGGCCATCGTGGCCGACTGCTTCACCAATTCCACCATCGACATCTCCGGGCGACTGCCATTCGAAGGGAAGAGTTGTTCAAAAATAGCCCACGCCCTGTTCTGGTAGGCCACGACAGTAGACGTGAAGGACTCCAGGGATGGCTTGTAGGCGTCCATCAGGTAGTACACAAGGCCTTCTGCGGTCTCGTACATAGTGTAGAGGTGCGCCACAATCAGGCGGTAGAAGTGCGTGTAGGCCTGCAGGTACGCGTTCTCCGACCTCACCGTCGTCTGCCGGTCGTACCACGCTTGGCCCTGCATGATGCACGTCTTAGGAAGGTTACCGCCGTAGGTACGCAAGGTCTGCACGTCGTATACCAGCAGCGCATCCTGCGCTTTGGCCAGCTTCTGCTCGAGGCTCTGGACCTGCTTGGGCGAGCTTACGCGAGCTTCATTCAGCTGGGCGCGAGCCTCGCTGACGGCCGCAACGGGGATCCGACGCTCCTCGCGCACGCGGAAGAGGTAGCTCTTCACCAACTTGGCACAGCCCACCGGCAGTTCCACAGCAGAGCTTCGGATCACGTCGATCGTATCCAGCTCGCGCTTCGCCCTCTCCGCAGCGGCACGGCGAGCCGCTTCTTCCGCCTCGCGACGCTTCCGCTCTGCTTCCTCGGCCTGGCGACGGTGCTCTTCCTTCTCGCGACGCTTCCGCTCTGCTTCCTCGGCCTGGCGACGGTGTTCTTCCTCCTCGCGACGCTTCCGCTCTGCTTCCTCGGCCTGGCGACGGTGCTCTTCCTCCTCGCGACGCTTCCGCTCTGCTTCCTCGGCCTGGCGACGGTGCTCTTCCTCCTCACGACGCTGGCGCTCCTCCACCTCGGCCTGCTGCCGGCGCAGGGCTTCCGCCTCTGCCGCTGCCTGTGCCTCTGCGCCGACACTTGCGTCCTCTGTCACCGCGGCCGACTGTTGTGGCTCCTTTTGCTGTGGAGCTTGAGGAGCCTCTTCAGTGGCGACAGGAGCGACGAAATCCGTCGGCTGCTGCACGGCGTCAGCGGCGGTGTTACCCACGGCTTCTCCTTCCTGAGCCTGCACGATGGCGAGGGTGATGGCCAGCATAAGGACCAACAGCGTCACACACACAAGCACGCGACGGCGCGCTGGGAAGAGTGAGCGAGCCATGCCTTTTCTTCGGTGGTGGCGGCGATGGTAGTCGTCGTCCACGTCGTTCTTACACAAGAAAAGAGCGGAGGTGGCAGGAGAAGGGCAGGTAGCTCACGCGGAATAAGAATAGTAGAATTGGTTAGGGATTATATATGAATAATAAGAATAAGAGTAAGACTGGGGGTGGAAGTGAAACAGCGAGCAACCTTTACAGCAATAAAAACTACTCCGATATTTCAACTTCTACTTCCATGGCGGTGGCACCATGCGAAACAGAGGGAAGGAGAGGAGGGGGGGGGGAGGAGTAGCAGGTAGAATGCCCAAAGCATCTGAAGTTGAAAGCACCACGCGCGTGCGATAGAGAGAGAGTATAAGAAAACACACACACACACACACACACACAAAAGCGAGTAAGACGGACTCTGTCGTGGATTCGCCTTGTACCGTGTCATTGCAGTCACTCGAAATGAGCACATGGGGACTCAAGGCCCTTCTTCAGTTGAACCATACTCGCTAGCAGTTGTACTTGTCTTTCTTCTTTGATTAAAAAAGGTGGAGAGTGGGCACAGTGGAGGAAGATCTGGACCACATGCTTCGCTCACCCCCTTCATGCCAGCACCTCTGCTCTCCACCACACAACGGCACCACGCACACACATAGCATGTCCTATCACACAGCAGCCCCCCTCCCCCCACACACACAAACATTAAAAAACCAAGCTGAAAGCGGCTCACCCTGCAAGAAAGAGCGAGATGTGGCCTTTCCCCCTTTCTGTCGCATGCGTGCGGGTAGGCGGTGGCTAGCCAGTTGACTAGCGACGCAACGCCACCGTAGAGAACTTCTTATCGCAGCTTGTGATGCTGCGGCCCTGCTTGCCCGCCTTGTATGCGGCATCCACGATGGGTAGGAAGTCGTAGATGTCCTCAAACGCAAAGAAATTCACCTTGTTGTTGTTACCTGTGCCAACGTCGACGCGAATGTGACGATTCCGATAGAAAAACATCACCGCAAAGGGGTCTCGATCGTGCCCTAACTCGTAGAGCTCGTTGAAGGCGGTGACTTCGCGTGTGTCGACGTAGAATATAGTACAGTACTTTCGCACCTTTGGCGCGATCTCCTGCAACAGCGCATCCATCTGTCGCGTCTGTAAATAGTGCTCGTCTACATTATTCAGCAAAAGGGACGCCGCCTGGGTCGCGTTTGCTGATGTGTCGTCATCGCGGCCTCGCTTTCGATGCCTGGACGCCGTATAGGAAGCTGTGCGGCCGCTTTCTTGGTTCAGGTGATCCTCCACCTCCTCTGCGAAGGAGGTGTAGCTGCTAAAGCGGATGAGCACAAGCTTCTCAGCGGAGTCGAGAACGATATGCCGATCTACGTCCCAGGCGCTGTGCAACGTCAATACCTCTGTCATTCTAAAGAGTAAATGAAGGACCGTGTTAGTTATATCTCATGTGCTAGTGGTCAATGAGCAGACATCAGACATGGGGTTGCTCGTGCTTCCTTCGCGCTTGATGCACCACGCCGGCCTTTCAAAAAAAAGGTAAACCAAATGAGGGGGGGGGAACGGAACAAGACAAAGAAGTTTTATTGAAAGGGAAAAGGGGGGAAGCTCTCGCCATGAATCAGAGGAGCCACCGTCCAGGCACATCTGCCCTGCAGAAACAAAGAGGGAGTCGCACCCCACACACCGTGGATTGCTCAGCAAAATTGCGGCATCCATAGCAGGGAGGTGGACCACGTTATGCCAATGCGTTAAGGTCTTGCTGTACCCCTCCCATGACATTATCACAGTTTTATGATTGTGTGTGCGTTTTTTTTCTTGGGAGGGGGGGGGGGACTTCGATAGCGGCGTAAACCAATAAAAATATGAGGACTGAGGAAAGATCATTTCCGACTGTGTATAGCGCTTGCTCTCGAAACGGTTGATGGCGCGTGCGGAAAGCATGCCATCACTACTATATATATATATATATATATATATATCAAGCACGGAGGCATACCATACAGAACTGAGCGATCAGCGTTCCCTCTTCCTCCCATCTATGAGCTTTTAATCCGTGTGTCTTGCTTCGCTGGGCCTGGCAGAGTCTAGGATGCGCTCCACCACCATCTGCACCAGCCAAGCCCGCTGCACATCCAGCGCTGCAACATCGGACATCGTCAACTCGGCTTTCACCACCGTCTGTGCAGACGCCGAACTGGAAGAGGGGGGAGAAGCGGCACCGAAGCCCCCGCCGTAGCCCTGCAGCCCACCCCTGCCTCGACCGTAGTACCCACCCGCAGTCCCCAATCCGATATTTGCACCATAGCGACCGCGCGTGGCGTAGCGAGAGCCGTAGCCCTGGTAGCCTCCTCCCATGTCAGAGGTGCCCATGGGAGAGGAGGCCACGGTGGAGGTTGTCACGCTCAACTGGCCCCGGACGTGCTGCCACAGCCGCGCCTCTACACAAGGTCCCCCCTCTGTACTGGGTATCGCGACCGTTTGGTCTCGGCGCACGCGTTGCAAGGTGCCCGGCAGTGCGTCTTGTGTGGTAACCACGTAGCTATAGGCGATACTCGGAACCGCGGGTAGCGGTGAAGAGGTGGCCGCAGCGGGAGCATTTGCAGCAGCGCCCACATCCATCGTCCTTGTTGTCGTAACTTTAAACGGAGATGCACCAAAGGCTGCTGAAGGCGGTGGAGACTCTCTCTCTGCAGCACTGCCCAGTGCAGTGCACGTCTGCGAGGGTGGCGGCAGCAGCGGGTGGGCAACTGTCACCACTGCCTTCGTGCCCACCGCACGCAAGCATTGCTGAAAGACGCTTGGGCTGGCCTCCACAGCGCCGGTATCTGCGCGTACACCACTGCCAGCACCGATGTGCAGCAGCACCCGTAGGTATTGTGGACGAGCCACGCGTTGATGACCGCCACCCCCGTCAGCGCCCTTGTCGCCCTCACCCTCGGTGTCCTCATCCACCGTGCCATCGATGCCGTAGTAGAGCGCCGCCTCCACGCACAAAGGGTCATGGGTAATAGCAGCACGACGCACCACTCGCCCTTGCACCATATCCGGGCACGTCCAGTCTAGGAGGTGCAGCACCCAGGCCACCGCGTCCCACCCTAATGTGTCCATGACGCCCAGCGAAGCAGCAAACGGCATTTCGTGGTGCCCACCTCGGCCCAGCCCGCTGCCGCGCACTGTGAAGCGGAGGTGCTGCAAGGCACCGGTCACCCCGCTCTCCGCGTCCACGGCCAGCGAAGTCACGATCGGTACGACAGATTTGGCCTTTGGCTTCTCCTCGGCCTGCTTCTCACCAACGTCCGCGCTGGTGCTACCATCTCTGTTGCTGCTGTGGATATCCGCCCCCTTCGAGGCCCCACCGAGCAGGTTGCTACTACCACCCATAAAGTCAAATATGGAAAAGGCATCGTCCGCCTCAGATGCCTTCGCGGTGGCGAGTGCAGCCCCGGTCGTCGTTACGGATGCTGATTCGGGCTTCTCTTGTTGGGCTTTGGTGCCCTTCGACGCCTGACCCGTCCCCCGATGCACCGCCAGCGCCTTTCGCAGGTGCGTCATAGCAGCAGTCGACCATCCGTAACGCACGCCACCGCCACGGTACAAGAAGATGCGGTGCATCTCCTCTTTTCCGCGTGTAACAGTCGCGGCGGCAGCAGCGCAGGCAGCGACCGTCTCGCAAGAGAGAACACAGTCTACCACGAGATGCTTACCTTTGCTGATCAGCCAGACGAGGGCGGCGCGCAAGCCGACCTCATCGCATGCTCCCGCGTTGTTGCTCTGGAGCGACGTCACGAAGATCACTTCCACATCGTCTATTAGCGGCGAAGTCGCTGGAGCTGCACTCACACTGCTGCTTCTACTATCTGGTTTGCCGGGCTGGGTGCTCCAGTTGCTGCCGCCTACCCCCTTTGGAAAGGATGAGGAGCTAGTGCTGATCTTCTCCTCTGTGACGCTTTTTTGTGGGTGGAGGAAGGGCTTGAGAAAGTAATGCCATGCCGTTGCGGTAATGCATGACCCGGGCTGAGAATCTTTGTTGGATTCAACACCTCCGGGCTGCGATGTCACGTTGAGAGAAGCCGTCCTTGCTCTAGTGGCGGTAGCCGTCGTCGTTGCCGTCGTTGGCGTGGATGGCTGCTCGCTTGCCGGCTCGTCTGATACGCGCACACGCACCTCCATCACATCTCCCCTTTTTACGTCTGCAGCAGACGTGGCAGCACCAGCAACGTCCGTGCTTGGTGGCGAAGATGCAGCACTATGTGTGCTGACTTTTGGCGCTGGCTTAGCTGCTGCTGATGTTGTGGCAGAGGCAGACGCAGCTTTACAAGGGAGGTGATAGAACTCTGTGCAGCGCACCGCAAAGGCTCGAGCCGTCTCGGCAGACGCCTTAAGCTCCCCCTCGCTGGCAACTGCGCCTGTTGCTTGCCCATCCGCGCTGCCGCTACGAACATCGTCTACGCCCACCACCACAGAGACCTGAAACCCAGCAGCGTGTATCGCCCACCAGTTTTTAAAGGCGGCCTGGGTGGCACCGATAACGGCGACGCGGGCCGTGCCTGTGCCTGGGTTCGCTGCGTTACTGCTGCTGTAGTTGCTTGTCCTGTACGCAAGGGAGGACGGGCCACCGCTACCGTAGGAAAGGCCAAAGCCCGCGCCCCCACCGCCGTACCCCTGGCCTCCCGCCACACCACCACGATAGCCACCACGGCCGTAGCTGGAGGAGAGGTAGCCTCCACGGCTCAGGTACGCGGAGGCGTTGTTGCTGTAATTGCTAAAGCCGCCCCAACTCATGGTGCTGCTGTTGACTTGGGCGAAGAACTAAAACGCGCTCTCCCCAAAATAAGAATAGTTTTTTTTTTTACACAGAGCAGCGGAAAATGGAAGACGAGAGAAAAGAGGGGGAAGGGCACGGCCACGGCGTTTCTCAGAGGAAAGTAATGAAGCACGCATAGAGGAGAAATGAATGGTAGAAGCCACCGAAGAGCTTCCGCTTGCTGAATGGGCACCGGATGGCACAACGCAAGACTAGAGAT
Source organism: Leptomonas seymouri (assembly GCA_001299535.1). Classification (NCBI taxonomy): domain Eukaryota; phylum Euglenozoa; class Kinetoplastea; order Trypanosomatida; family Trypanosomatidae; genus Leptomonas; species Leptomonas seymouri. The sequence continues at coordinate 86,936 of LJSK01000053.1, forward strand.
ACCAACAAAAACAAACGGAAGAGTGAGGCGCAGCCGCCTTAAACGTGTCTGCACCCACACCCCACCCTTCGTCCCTTCACCTCTTTCATTGTTTCTCGTAAAGGAAAAGGAAAGCAGTGGTTGGGGACATAGGATATATATGTAGGTACGGTTGAAGTTGCTGCCACGGGGTACGTGCAGTGCGCCAAGAAAAAACAAAACATAAAGAGCAACACACACACACACGCAAGAATAAACGGTATCAAAAGAAGAATCAAGGATAGCGTGGGCTGAGGTGCGGCGCGCACTTGCCTTTCCAGTGCTGCTCTTGTAAATACTGTTGTCCACACATCGGCTACCCCCCAAAAAAAAAATACGTCGATGCTTTTCTGGTTACGGGCTCTTGTTTACGCAGCAGCCGGTGCGCCGCTGGAGGTTTGACGGGCAGACTCCAGCATCCTGTCCATCACCGCCTGCGTCTTCCACGCAATCGTGGCCCAGCGGCGCGACTCATCGATGTTCGCAGCCAGCCGCTTGCTCTCGCCTTCGTCTTCTTCATGCAGGGCCATCCCGACATCGCGCCAGAGGGTGTCCCGTACGCTGTTGGCGTTTTCGCCAGGTACCTGGTGCGTAGTGATAGCGGACTCGTTGTGCGAGACGCACACGTCAAGGCGGCTGCTGTTGCGCACCTCATAGAAAAGAGCGTCGGGGCGTGTCGTCATCGGGTGGACGAAATCGTCCAGCTGCAGCGTGCCCTCCGTCGTCGCCACATACAGTACCTCCTGGTGCGCGGTGTCGAAGGAGCAGAAGATGCTGGCGACGGACTGCACGCCGCTCACCTCAAACTTCATATCACCCGAGAACGCGATGATGCCACCCTTTTCATTTTGCCGCAGGATGCGCCCCGTCACCTCCGTCGGCATTTCAAAGTCCATGATGTGGAGGATGTAGCGGATGCAGCACCACCCCATATCGCCCAGTACGCCGTGCGGCTCAAGTGCTGGGTCAAGACGGGTATCCGTTGCCAAGAACTCCGGGCAGGCGGCCCAGGAGCACGCTGCGTAGATGTGCTTCACTGGACCACCGAGCCTCCTCACTGCAGCGCACACCTCCTTAACCCGGTGGCTATGGGATACCGCTGTGGCGTCCATGTAAAAGAGACGCTGCGCATCCAGAGCCTCAATCCACGTGCGCAGCTGCTCCGCATCTGTCGCTGGCGGCTTCTCAGAGAGGACGTGCTTCCTGTGTGCCACGCACGCCTTCACCCACACATCGCGAGCGGTGACAGGAACGGCGATGTACACAATATCCACATCGTCCGCTGCGACGGCCTCTGCATAGGTGCAAACAGTCGGGACTCTCTCGTCGGCGATCTTCAGGGCGTGGCGCACGTCCTTCACGAGCTGCTGCCCGCGCTCGTTATCGCAGCAGCCCACACGCGTTACCGACATCCCACAGCTGTTGATGGCGGCCCAAGCCTGCCACGCGCTCTTGGCTTCACCGAGAATACCCACACGGACAACACGCTCATTCATCTTTGCCGTTTGGGGTTTGTTCAACACTCGACGGGCTGCGGAGAAGAAAAAAAGAAGAAGAGTAAAAACGAAAGAAAAACGCTAATTTTGTGGGGGCTTAAAAGCTGAAGTATACACAAATGAGCTCAATAAAAATACAAGGGTCTTCGTACATATATATATGTATATGCATATGTATACGTATACGTATACCTCTTTGTGCGCACTGCAAAGGGGCGTCGAAGAAAAGAAGATATTATGTGGTCGCCGGAAAAAGGCAGCTTCACTGTCCACACGCACATACAGCCATGCCAACCGTGCTGCGTTGTTGAGCCCTCCTTCAGAGAAAACAGTGGAGACAATGAACACCCCATTGCTGCTCAAAGCAACGCAACACCTAAAGCGACAAAGGGAGCATGATACAGAGAGGAAAGCTTTCTTTTCAGAAGTACTGCGCGTGTTGCGCGGCAGCACGCGTGTCCTCAGCGCTTCACTCGCACTCCACTCCACCCCCGCCTACAAGTGCTTCCCTCATCAAGACGTGGACTCCTCTTGTGCTTCTTGCCTTTTTTTTTTAAACTACACAGTTGGTTACATGCTGCTTAATCAACTGAAGCAATGAGCTCGCGCTATGGCGCAGCACAAGCTTACGGAACAAAAGCATATATATCAACACGAAGTCTTCACAGCCGCTTAGGTTTCTATGAAAAAGAAAAAAAAAAGAAGGCGATTATGATGAGCCTGCAATTGCAGCGTCAACCTGCTTTCTATCGATGACGTCTATGAAAAAAGAACAGAAAAAGAAAAAGCCAACACAACAATATCTGCGGCCATGCCCCGTATGTCGCTGCAGCCCCCTTTCAGCAGGCGGTGCGGACAAGCTCCCACAGACCCCACCAACAAGAGTAAAAAAGGAAAGAAAAGAAAAAAGAAAAGGACGCGCCAACGCCGCAGCCGGCAAATCTCTACACCGGTGCGCTTTCTTTCGCCTTTGCCGTGGGCGCGACCGCCCGTTCTCTATGTATCGTATTGTATGGTTCCCTCAAGATGAACATCCTAGGGGCAACTGCTACCACCTCACGAACTCCCATATGTGCAACGTCCTTCGCCGCTGCGCAGAACCAGACGGCGCAAGTAGATGCGCAGCAGCAAGACATGGAGGCCACTCAGTGCGATAGGCACGCGGCACTCTATAAGTCACAGCACAAAAGAATATTTTTTTTAAAAGCAAAAACAGCCTCCGCTCTGGACACCGGAGCAGCAATCATCAACAGAGATAATGTTTCGAGGCCCTCGAAAATGCGCAACGGCCTATGATGCCTGGCGCATCGTTCGCTTCTTCAGCTTCAGCTTGCGCGAGGCAGATCCTACGTGCTCTTTTGCGGCAGCTGCACTCGGCGTTTGCTGCGGCTTTGCCGCCGGCGTAGCAGCAGCCGTAGAAGCCGCTGGGGCCTCCATGCTCGAGGTCTCCGCCGCTGCCGCTGCTGCACGACGCGCAAAGCGATGGGCCCGCTCCGCGGCCGCCTCGGCTTCCTTCTGCGCGTTCTCCATCACTACCGCTTCCAGCCGGCCCAGGTGTTTATACGCTCCCCACCAGTCCGACCGGTCGCCGAGCTTGTCAGGGGCAAAGGTGGCCCAGCGCATCTCGCACTCGCCTTGGTGGTACTTCAGCGGACACTTGCGGCTCGCTTCCGCCCAAGCGTCTAGCATCTCCTCCATCGCCGGCCGCGGCAGTCCTTTTGCGTTACGAAAGTGGTGTGCAATACGAAAGGCGCATAGGCCAAGGCCGATCCACGTGCGCCACTCACCAACTTCGACTTCGTTGGCCATGCGCAGCCATCGAGAGGCATTTGCGACGGCCTCCTTCTCCGTCAGAGGCAGGCGTACCTGCGGAGGAAGGCGTTTGCCACCCTCGCCCTCTGCGTCATTGTCGTCCCCCTTGTAGGCCATCCCGTGGTAGGAGCGCGGCGAGGCAAAGGTTAGTGTGCGACTGAAGGTGGCAGGGTCGCGCAAGCACACGGAGTGTAGCGCCGCCTGCTCATCGCTGACTTTACTGTTTGGAAAGCCTATGTTCCACTTCGGATCATCGAAGACGACAATGGCGCTCGTGTGGTTCTCCTTCATGCAGCTGAACATGCGCAGCATGCCGTGCGGGCGGTAGATCTGCATGTCGACGTTCGGCAGGCGGTCCTGAAACTTGCTGAGAAAGCCGTGGAGGGAGTTGAAGTCCGCGAAGGCGGCGTCCTTCAGCTTTGTATGCACGTGGAACGACGCCTTCTTCAGGTTTGGTGACTGCAGCACCACCTGCGTCTCGATCGACTCTCCGATCTTCTCGATCTCTTCTTTCAGCACCGACAGCACGTCGTCGAGCAGCTTCCTTTGAAACGGGCGGATCTTGGTCATGGTCCAGTACTCCTGCGGCACCTGACAGTCGATATCCATCACAATGTCGATCGGTGACCCTGTGCGGCCGAAGACGGAGTGCACGGTGCGGATGGTGTCGGGCATCGACAAAATCGCCTTACTCGCCACCGACAGCGGAGTGCCAGGCCAGGCAAAGAACTGGCACCCGCCGGAGGGCATGCGGCGTGCAAATATTGCATCGGACGGGCTGCACAGGTTGCTGACCTCATCGATGCGAAATCCTTTAACCATGGCGGTTTTGCTGGAGGAGGTGGTGGTGCCGGCGGACTCGTCCGTCTCGTCGTGCAGTGCTTGCATATCTTCAGCGTAGCGCCTGGCCGTGGACTCCGTCGTCTCGGCCCCATCTGTAGTAGGGTACTCGTCTCCGCTCGGCTGCACCGCATAGTGGTGCTGGGCCTCCTCTGTCTGCATCGGCATGCCTTCCTCTTCAGCAGCAGAGGCGGTTGCGGCGTTCTCGTGATGGTGTTGCTCCTCCCTCAACGAGCCCTCGGGTTGCTTACGGATCTCGTTCAGCATTGCATGTGCACGGCTGGTGGTGTGCGGCTGTGACTGCGGTGGAGGTACCGCGGAGGGGACTGCCGTCTCAGCCGCTGGTGAGGGAAGCGGGGCAGCTGTCGCTGCGGCAGTGCTGGTGGCTGAAGTGCCTACCGCACCACCACGCGCCTTCGTGCGCTTCACGATGCGACGAATTATTTTCTTTTTTCGAATGACGTTCCCGCTGTTGGCAGATGGCGCGGCCGCCTCAATGGCGCTACCCGTCGGCGGCGTTACGAGGGACGCAGGACGCACAGGCGATTGCGGTGTGGTCGCTGTGGTGACAGTCATAGGGTTCTGGCGGTGTGGTGGGTGGTGGGTGGTGGCAGGCGCTGCAGGGGCAGATGCTGCCGCGGCAGCAGCTCGCATCCCCTCCATGGGCCGCTTGGGGGCCAGGTTCACCACTCGCTTGAGGAGCAAGAAGTTGGACCGACGCTGCATTGTGAAGCAAATGAGATGGAAACAAAGAGAAAATATTTCTTTTCCTTCTGCCGTATGTGTGTATGTTTGTGTGTGTGTAGGGGGGGGGGGGAGAAGGGCGAGGGGAAGACACAGTACCGTAGAGCAGCACAGCCTCACGTAATGACGACGTTACACCCTGTCTTTGAGTAGGAAGTATTGCGCTTGCTTTATCCCTCTTCGATGCATATAGGTGAGCCGCGTAGGTGTGCACGCTGCTCCCTTTCTATAGGCAATTGTATGAAATGAATGTGTTGAAGCCTTCGCAGAAGCTTTGCTTTGTTGTTGTTCAAGTCAAGAGAGAGTCACGCGTGCTAGAGAGAAGGATTACGGCAGGTGATACATGTATTGTTATATATGCATTCGTCAGGCTCTTTGTCCAGCAAAAAGCGTATTCATCCTTTCTTTCCTTCTTTAGCGTGGTCCTGCTCCTCCGCTTGCCTCCATGACAAAAGAAAAGCAACGTCTGAGGCCTACCTGCGGGCGAAAGCGAGTGACAAGGCATCCAACACCATGCCCGTGTACCCATACTACACAACTTGGTTGGAACAGTAGCTTGCAGAGTTGCCACGCCTGAAGCAGGCGTAGGCTCTGTTTTCTCCTTCTCGTCTTCCATTTTTTTTTTTTGTCCACCAGCGCAGTGGTCTCGATGATTAGCAGCGTGTGTTTCATGCAGATGCGTGCTGATGCGCTCTGCACCGCATGAGGCAGCATCTCACCAACAACAGCAAAATGTGTTAAAAAGAAAACGAAGTGAGCGCCTGCGTAGTCGTCAAGGAGGACAACGGTTTTGTGTGCGTGCCATGATCGGACGCATTTGTAGAGTGTTCTATGGTGGTGACGTGCTGTGAAGTAAATGGCATAGCCTTCTTCATAGCGTGCCAAAGGATAAGCGCGATCGCCTTGAGAGCACCCCAAAGAATTGGGAAGGTGGGGGGAGAGGGTGAGAGAGAAGAAAAAGGAAAATAAGAAGCACGAGAATGCGTCGTTGTTCCAGCCGAGATCATTATGAGAAGACACTCCACAATTATAGAATCCATTGGAATAGCATTGACTTGCCCTTCACTGTGCGCCGTTGGACGTCGCACACACCGCTACAGAATCATGCTGTTGCTACTACAATTTTTTTTTTTCGTTTGTTTCTCCCTGGAGGTCAGAGGCTCCGGTGATGCTCTTGGAGAGGAAAGCCACGAGAGCCCCACGGAGGCCGAGTACCGCGCAACGCGGCATGATAAGGAAAAAACAGAAGATCCGTTTCCTTTTTATTGTTTTTCTTTCTCTTTACGATTAGTAAAAACACTGATTTAGAGATCAACGATATAAATGTTTTTTTTTTTCGTTTTCCGAAATTATTATTGTGTTCGCCCCTCCACTCTGGCCTCACTGATGTGACAACACCTTCTCGCTTGCCTCGACGACAAGAAACAACAACAACAAAAAATAACAGTGGGGACCCCCCCACCCCACCCGACAAAAGTGCAGCCGCTTTCTTTCGCCCTCGTGACCCTTTACAACTGCCGTGCAGTCATGCACTTTGTCTTCATACAAGAGCAGCCAAGTAAAAGCAAACGAAAGAAAAGAGCCGCGACAACGTCAAAGAGGAGAAGGGAAAGCCTGTGCAATCGCTTCCTTTCCTGGCGACTCTGCTTGTGTGTGGGTGCCAGTGAGTTTTCAAGTGTCATCAACAAGCTTGGCATCGCACCAGATGCTTGACATCGTGACGGAAACACAATGCTTTTAGTGTTTCTCCGACTGTAAGAGGAAAAAACAATAAACAAAGCAAGACCTTGTGTAGATCATGGAGGGTGTGTCTGTAGCACAACTGGTAACGGTTGGGTGTGCCGTTGTCTCCCCTCTGCTTTTCAGCCTTTTTTAGATGTTTTTAGAGTTTCATTGTCATTCGCCGCGTCTTCTCTCTAAAAAAAAGGGGGGCAGTAACGATCAGAGGAGGTCGCATGGAGAGATCGCTGACATCTAGCTTCTTTGCAGCTTACGGCTGAAGGCTAAAACACAAGACAGGATCATACATAAAAATATATATATATATATATATATATATAGGAAGCGTTTGACGGAGAGAGAGTGCCAATGAAGACCGAAACATGCACAGCTCAGGCCGCCTTCAGAAATTGCAGTCCTAAAGTAAAGGGAAAATATTTTGAAAACTGAAAAATAAAAAAAAGACGAGTACGGCGCAGCTTTGCTTCGTTCTGCCTCTTTCTTTTCCTTTTCCTTTGCGTGTATGTGCGTTTCTCGCACGATCATTTGGCGTGCTTCGAACGACAGGGAAAGGATCAGGCCGGGTTCGGTAGAGCAAAGCGCAACGCCGCCATCAAAACAACAAGCAGACCGATACACAACAAAGCGCTCTGCTTCTTTGTTTGACCTTTACGTTCTCTCCGCTTGCTGCCACGCTCAGCTACATTCCGTAAGTTCTCCCGTTTACGTAACGGGGATCATTATTCGTCTTGTGCGTTAATTCGTATTTCTTTAAACAAATAATAAAAAAAAATTTTACTTTTTGATGTGTGACGTCAGATGTTCTCCAGCACGGTGGACACCACCGTCTTATCATCGCCACCCATGTTCACCGTAGCGCCCAGCGCAGGAATCTTCTTCATCTGGTAGTCGCCGCACTGCCCCTTCATCTGGCGGTAGATCTCCATCACCTGCTTCACGCCCGTCGCGCCAACTGGGTGACCGAAGGAGAGCAGACCGCCGCCGGTGTTGACCGGGATGCGGCCATCCAGGCAGGTCGCTCCGCTGCGGATGAGGTCCTTTGCGTGGCCATACTCGGCCAGCCCAAGCGCCTCGTACATCAGCAACTCCGCGATCGAGAAGCAGTCGTGGACCTCCGCCACGTTCAGATCAGCGGGCTTCACCTTTGCCATCGCAAGCGCCTTCTGGGCGGCGTCGCGCGACGTGAACATGCAGCACGCATCCTCGGGATCCACGTAGAGGTTGCCCGTGGAGCAGGCAAGGGACTTCATCTCCACCAGGCGGCTGTCCTTCGGGGTCAGGCCAAGCTTCTTCAGGCCTTCCTCATTCGCCAGCACCACGCCCGCGCCACCGTCGCTCACCTGCGAGCAGTCGATCATGCGGAGGAAGTTCTTATACGTCTCGTTGCCCAGGAAGCGGATGTTCGACGGGTCCTCGCCCTTGCACTGCTCTGCCTTAAACTTGCGCGTGTGCATGTGTGCCAGCGGATTCTTGTTGCCGTTTGCGTAGGCCTTCTGTGCCACGAGGGCCGTGTCGTCCATGGTGAAGTGGTTGTGCTCGGCAATGTACTTCATGCGCTTCGCAAAGAGGCAGGGGAAGGTAAAGTCGTCGATGCCGCGCTGGCGCTGGTAGTCGGCCGCACGCGCCAAGTAGTCCCCGCCCACGCGGGCTGACGCCGTCGTCTGCACCTCCACACCGACCGCAAGGGCCACGTCCGCCGTGCCGGCCTTCAGCGCATTCGTTGCCGACATCACGGCCAGGCCGCCGGAGGCACAGGCGCCCTCCACACGCAGGGCCGGCTTGAACAGCAGCGGGTTCTTCTTCTCTGGGTGCCCGTGGGTGAGGCTGCCAATGGCCGCCGCACCGAGGTGGCCCTGGCTCGAGAAGAGCTCGCCAAGGAAGTTGCCGACGGTGATCTGATCCAGTACTTCCTCCTTGCCCAGGATGCCGGCGTTCTCCAGCGTCTTCGTCACAGTCGTGGCGAGGAGCTCCTCAAGGGTGGCGTTCTTCTTCTTGCCAAAGTCGGCGTGCGACTTGTCAATGAAGAGCTTGCTGCCCTTGCCGATGAAGGGAGTGATGTGGCCGCCCACGATGAAGACGCGGGACGCCGCCTGCAGACAGGTGAGGTTGGCACGGAACATGTTTTTATGTGTCGATGAACTTAATCTGAAGAGCAAGGACCGAGAGGAGAGAAAAATAAATAAGTGTAGAAAGTACGAGGAACGTCCACTGTTATCAGCAAGACTGTAATTTAAAAAAAAGAGAAGAGGGCTGAGAACGAGGGATATGATAACACGAATAAGCGTCACTGTTGCCGCGCGCGTCCAGGCAGCGTGGGATTATTCATCCAGGTAGCAGAGGAGTCAATGCAAGTACGTTCATATGTTGGTTAAGCGGCGAAAAGAGGGGGGGGGATGGAGCAGGGCTGATGGAGTGCATCAGTGCGAAGGTTGAAAAACATCATCATAAAGGCAATGCAGCTTGTGTGGGGCAGAGGCTCCAGTGGGGCACCGTGCTGAGATCGCCGGTAGGACCACAAAACCGCATAAATGCGTGCGGCACTGCGTCTCTAGACAGTAAGGGGGTGCAACTACGACGTCAACTGAGACGCGGTGTACGCATCTTTTGTATATATACATATATACATATATATTCTTTTTATAGGTTGTGGTTCAGATGGGTTTCGAGGCCATCTTCGCTGTATGGGCGTGCATATCGCTAAGCTGATCATGAATTGAAAAGAATGAGCCATGAAGGATCGGTTTCATTGCTGGGCCGAGATACCTCTAGCTCGCTCAGCAAGAAAGAGAAGAAATACCATCACCGCTCTCTCATTTACTAACGCTATATATATATATCAATAAAAACCAGGGGAAGCGAAAACGCCTTAGGGAGGGGTTAATGCCAGATGCGGCTTGCTTCGTGCAGCACTCGCAAGCGGTGGGGCAGCTCGTTCACACCTTTATAGTGAGAACGCCCCCCCCCCCTCCCTCCCTCCCCTCTTCCGATTGATTCGCCAGGGTACTACAAAAAAAAGAAAAGGATAAGCAACGAAGAATGTACACGCTAAAAGGTAGAAAAATAAGAAGGCTCGCCATCCCCTCCTACGGCATCATCAAATAAAGAAAGCACAGGGAGAGGCGAGAGCGGAGACACGTGCGGCACCGCCTCGAGCGCATCTTCATAGATCCACAGCAGACGCAAAAGAACGACGACATCAAGACAACAGACAAGAAAGGAAAGGAAACTGCGCACGAGATGAGCACGCGCAAGTGCTGCCCCCCTCCCTCCCTCCCCAACCCGCTCCCTCTGCACTTAACGCGTGCCCTCCCAGCCGTTCTTCGACATCCACGGTGCGCCAATGTAGTAGTGACGGTAGCGGATGTAGGTGTCCGAGGTAGGGTAGTCCAAGGTGCTTGGCTTGAAGTTTTTGCGCAGAACGTCGACCTTCTCCTTTGGGTAATGCTGCTCGAGACAATCGAAGTGGGCCTCGATCTTGTATTCGCAGTTACCCCCCTGTGCAAGGCAGAAGTCGCGGGCCCACCTCGTCTCTGGGCACCGCAAGCGCGGGTTCTGATCGGAGCAGGGCAGAGGCACGCCGTGCTTCGGGTACTCCGTCAGAATATTTGGAAAATCCTTCCAGGTGTCGATGCCCATGGTGAAGTTCGAGCAGCTCTGTGCTGGTAGAAATGCTAAATACGTCGATAGAATGGCCACTAGCGTGTAGGGGGTCAACTTGGGGGAGGGGGAACAACATCAATAGAAGAAAGCACAGAAGATAAGAGTTAACGGAAGGGGCGGGTGAGAGGAAGAGGCGACTTCGAACGGCCGCTCCGTGAAAAGCGTCACGCACTTGGAGGTGGGAGGGCGGAGGCCGTTCTCCGTTATGCACGTCGGTGCAGCGGGTTTGGTGTTCGCATTCACATGAAACGCGCAGAACCTAGTTCATCTGCCATTCTCTTGAACAGCGCATACGGCACCGCTCCCACCCCTACACACACACACACACACACACACACCGAGAGCCAACTGACACTGCGCTGATGCAAAGACATTTGCCTCTCTTTTTATCAGGCAGTACTGCATCGCGTTTCGAATACACAGAGTGTCCTTCACTCCCATCTCCCCTCTCTCTTTTCTCCTTTAGGTCATTAAAGTCACGTAGAACGATATAAACACAAATAGAGAAAATAAAAAATGCTGCATGCACGTTGCCAAGCCGGACGAACGCTCCCTCTACCCTCGTGCGAAGTCCAGGCCTTCCCACACACACACACACACACGCACACACACACACACACACACACACATATATAAATAAAAATAATAGTAGTAGATGTACTACAGCCTATATTGCAATATAACATCAAAAAAGAAAAAAAAAACATTTAACCACCGCACTGCTTATTTGAGAGCGAGATATCCTGCACACACACACACACAGTGTTCTGTGAGCTGAAGATCCACTCGTCTCTTAGCTTCCATTTCTTTTACCTCTTGTGCTCTCGGAGCTCACAATGCATCTCAGAGAGCACGGCTGAAAATATATACCCGTGAACTCCAAGGCGCTCGCACACACTCACATGAGAACAGCAACAGCAACAGAAACAACAACAGCAAAAAAAATTCTGTTGGTTTCACTGTTCACGCGTAAAACCTTTTAAAATAGTTCGTCAGGGACTCTAACAATGGAAGGAAGCGCAGTACTTCACGACTGTGAAACCAAAAGTAAAACCAAAAGAGGGGAACACGGGTGAAGAAGGGGTGGGGGATGCACACGTCTGCTAAAACGTCTCACTCCACACAGCCGCCGTGCTCTAAATCTCTGTCATTGTCTCATCCGTTTCCAAAACTGAATGGGGTTCTCCTCCGCAGAGCTCTTCACCACAGTTGAAAGGCAACAGTATCGATCGTTCTCTTAAAAAGCAAGTAGAAAGAGCAACGGAATGAAAGAGAAAAAATGAAAAGAGGGTAGGGCTGGCCACGACGCAGACAAACCACCGGGCAGGGGAATGCGTGACGAGAAAACACGGCGCATACGATGAGGGCAAGGGATGACTGCCGGCGGCAGATATCAAAAAGGAAAGAAAAAGAGATGCGGGGGAAAGGCACGCGCAGTCAGAAGCCTCAGTGCCGCAACCTAAGTGTGACGCTCTCTCCCTCCATATATAATCGCACACGCCCCGAAAATTGCATATGCGAGACGGCAACAAGAGCAACTAGAATATCTTCTACAAAGTGGCTTGAGAACAATGAAAAAAGGAAAAAATGAGAAACAGCTGGCGCGCACAGCACTCAAGCGATACACTTGAGTGCTGTGTGAGGGAGCAACCGCTTTCTGGCAAGGCCTGCACCAGCAAGAGACGGCCCATCAGCCAACCAAGCAGTCAACAACAAAAGCGCATCCACTGAACTGCTGAATGTAGAGGGGCTGACATACCAAAGGGATGTGGATACGAATGAAAGGCGAGGGGGAGAAGTGGCGAAGGATGGCAGACTCTGCAGAGTAGACCAGAAGACACGAAGGAGGGAAAGAGACGCCGAGTTTCTTTCGCGGTGAGGTGCTAACGCATAAACCCAGCAATTGAGGAACTGACAATAATAAAGATAATCGGGGAAGTAAAGAAAAAAAGGGGGCATTGCCTGTGCACATCTCCTCCCCGAGGCTCGTGGGCGGAAGGAAGGAATCGGGGGGGGGTTAACCTAATAAAGCCAATAGGTCGCCCTGACACGCTTCAAACGCTCTGCCTCCCCACTCCCTCTTGCTACCACTGCGCTGCAGCCGCCGCACGAAAGCAGGGCAATAGCCATCACAAAGAACAAGAAGAGATTGAGGTGGGGGGGGGG
>LJSK01000054.1:4263-19528 GCA_001299535.1 Leptomonas seymouri
ACACACACACACACACAACCAACGATAACAATAAAAAAAGACTGTGGGACGGCACCGGGAACGACAAGAGAAGCATCTTGGCGTGCACAGCATCGCATATATAAGACAGTAGAAAGAGGGGGATGGCCACAGGAATCTTCGCACCGCAGCAAGCAAGGCACACGATAACTTTAATCGACGAGAGGAGACGAAGTGCTGATTCACAGCTGAAGAAGAAGGGAAAAAATCCATATATAGTAGCGATAATACCACAGGAGAGCGGAATAACGTCGAGTGGAGGGAGAGTAGCGCCCCCAGCCCCCACCCCACTCCCCCAATTCAAAAACAGAAGGGAGGGAGGGGGGGGGAAGAGGGAGACCAGCTTCTCGGTCCCACCATCGCGTCCACCACAACAGCAACAATTGCGGCGGCCGGTCAAGCGGGTGCTTTCCTTCTTCCACGTCATTTTCTTTTGTTTCTTCGCATTTGCTTTACACCTTCCATTAATCCGTCGTACCCAGCAGCGCCACGCCGCGCATACGCCAGTATGCGTCGTCCTCCGCGACTGGCAGGCGCACGTCGAAGATCCAGTTGTTGTCCGAGCGAGTCGGGTACTTGTACACCGGGCATCGGTAGTACTCCTGCTTCGTCTTTCGCTCCTTCGCAGCACCGGGCTTCATCGGCTGCGCGGGGGCCTGCTGTGGGGCCTCCTTGTTTACAGCAGATACCAGCAGCATCGGCAGCTCGCGGTAGAGGTCTCCAGGCAGCGGGTCCTTCAGCCGCTTGTTCGCGCGATCCCACATCGCGCCCTCCAGGTAGAGGCCATAGATCACCACTTCACCCTTCTCGGCTCGCAAATCATCCGTCTTCGCCTCCTGCCCAGGGCGGTACTCGGAGCTGCGCACCTCCGTGCGGGTCTCGACCTTGTCCAGTGCCCACGGCACCGCCTCGTTGGCATGGCTACGCGTGATCTCTTGCCGCACCGAGGTGAGGAAGCCCTGCGGGTTGAAAAAGCCCGGCAGCCAGTACACCGGTGGGCGCCCGCTCACGGCCCACAAATGCAGCTGCTCGTAGCGCCGCACCAGCTCTGCGATCCAGAGGGCGATGTTCGATGAAGGCCAGCCAACAGCCACCCACGCAGCCGGCACGCGCGCGTCGTACAGCGAGTCCAGCGCGTCCTGCAGCGCGGGGGTCAAGATGATCGTACCCGCCACGGCCAGCTTCAGGTCCTGACAGGTCCTGCGCACCACCTTAATCGTCACGCACAGGCGGTCGATCTCCTGCCCGGCAAAGATGGAGAGCGGCTGACGGTCGCTGAGGTGGCTCTTGCGGTCCACCGACCAGTCTGCCGGAAGCAGCTTCAAGTAGCTGTCCGCCATTGCCAGCACCTTGTCCTCGCGGGTAACACCACCCGAGGTGGTCGCGCCGCGCGGCTGCACATCCAGAATCGTTGCGAGCACTTCCTGCGCTTGCCGCGTACGATAGGTGATGTCCTGGTTCGGATGCATCTGGAACACCTCCGGCGTGTCGACCTCCGGATAGCTCTCGCGAATAAAGTCGCGGTGCTTGTTGATGTCGTCAAAGAGCGGGATACCATAGCCCGGGTAGAATTCCGTCATCTCCTTGCCGTCCTTGCATTTCTCCGGGTTCGTAATGTGGTTGTCGTATAGGAATTCCGTAATTGCCTTAAAGAGAGCACGGTCGTTGTTGTCGGTGATACGGCCGCCGTACTGAATGTCCGCCACCATGTAGCACACGGTGTCGCGGTTCACCGGGTTGCGCAGCTGCTCGCCGATCGTCGTCATGTGGTTGATCAAGAACTGTACCGACGCCGTCCAGTCGCCTTGGTTGAACTCGTAGGGCACACTGAAGCCGATCGGGCCGAACTTGCGCCGCTCCACCACGACAGAGTGCAGGAAGCACTGTGTGAAGAGCATCGGACGCCACTCGGGCCGGCGGAACATCTCGAGGTAGTCCTGCGACATCCATGAGTAGGTGCGGATGAGGCCGGCCTTGATGCCCTGCGGGGGCTCATTCGTCAGCTTAATCGACATCTGCAGCAAGCCGATAGGAACGGAGAGGTGCGGCTCGGAGGTGACCCAGATGCGGGCCTCTTCGTGGATCTCCGCCTTCTTCTCGCCGGGCAAGGCTGCCATCGACTGCACACGCAGACGCTCCTCCAGCTGCAGCAAGAAAGGCAGGCCCAAGTGGCAGTTCTGCAGGAGCGCCCAGTCGCCGTTCTGCCACGCCGAGCTGACGATGTTCATGGCGGCCTCCTCCTGGCCCTGACCCATCGAAATGGAGTAGATTTTCTTCTTGAGCTTCTTCGCACTCGCCTCGATGAGGGTCGTGGGGTCGCTGCCCTGCGAAAGCAGGAACACGATCGGCGTCAGCCCCGTCGTCTCCTCTACCACGTCCGACAGCTCAAGCTGCTGCGACTCGGCAAAGGTCTTGCCCAATGAGGTTGCGATATACTGCGTCGCGGCGAGCATCGTGCGGTCCTCGCGCAGCGCACGCACCAGCAGCAACCGCTCAAATGGCTCCATCTTCTCGTTGATGTCAGGCGTCGCCAGTGACTCCATCGCGTCCGACTCGATGTACGGCCGCCACTGCTGCTCGTTGCGCATGATGAGGTCAGGCAGCTGCTTGAACACGCGCGGCACCTGCTGTGCAATGGCCATCACATTCGCCCACGCCTTGTCCTTCAGCCAGCTAAACGGCTTCGCACGGTCTACCTGCACACCGCCACCGCCCTTCAGCAGCGCCTCAAACGCAATCGGGTCAAGCCTGCCGGCCTTCATCTCAATCTTGCAGGCGAGCAGCAGCACAAAGAGCAGCTTGTGCTTTGAGAAGAGCATGCGAATCACGTACTTGAAGACGGAGAGAGTGAAATGTTCGATGATGCACTGAATGCGCTTCGCTGTGACGGGGTGGTGCTCCGACCTGAGAATGGAGCCGTCGAAGATGCCGTTGAACTGAACGAGCGAGGTCTGGTACATGTGATTCACGAGAGACATCTGCACCACCAGGAAGTACAGCACCGCGCCGCGGCTCGCCACCGGGCGGTACTCCTCCCGCGCGCCGGCGATACGCTTCTTGGTCTCCATGGCCGTCGCCAGCTTCTCGGCAATCTCTGCCGACGCGTCCTTTGTCTCCTGCAGCGTGGTGATCAGCCCCACGTCGTCGATAAGGTTGCCCTGCGACTCGCTCAGCTGCTTCAGCAGGCGGTCCTCCAGGTTCTTGCGGCGCTTCTCGTTGCTGTTGATGTCCTCCGACAGCTTCGCGCTCTCTTCGTTCAGCTCCGCCTTTTCGCGGCTCACCACCTGAGACAGCAGCTGCTGCTCCAGACCCTCCATCGTCACCGTGAAGTCAATCACAAGGCACTTTGCGAAGAGCTCGGGCGTGAAGCTGGGGTTCGGCAGCTTCGTCGTCATGAAGAGCGAGAAGTTCTCGTTGTAGGTCATATCCTCGCCGTTGATCTTCATCAACAGTGTGCGCCCGCTGCGCACCACCTGGCGCTCCAGCACCGGATCCAGCATCGTGTCCACCTCCTCCGGGACGTTCTCCACGATTAGCGGGCAGCCTTGATCCAGCTGCTCCTGCAAATTGTTGGAGAAGGTGCGGTCGCTCATCTGCACCACCTTGCTGTGCTGCTGCTCCGTGCGCTTCCTCACCCAGTTCAGGGCCTGGCCCTGTGGGTCGATCATCAGCGGATACTTGGAGCTCGTCGTGATCATGATGGCATTCTGAATCGAGTGGTTATCCGCCGGCAGGCCCTCCAGCTGCCAATCCGCAA
This sequence comes from Leptomonas seymouri, assembly GCA_001299535.1. Lineage (NCBI taxonomy): Eukaryota > Euglenozoa > Kinetoplastea > Trypanosomatida > Trypanosomatidae > Leptomonas > Leptomonas seymouri. The sequence goes on from LJSK01000054.1 coordinate 8,039, forward strand.
TTGTCGTCTCGTCCACCAGGAAGCGCACCACGTTCAGGTCCGGTGTGACGGGGATGTTGAGCTGCTTGCACTTCGGGTAGAAGTACTCGTAGAGGAGTTGGTTGCGGAACTCGGAGTTAAACGGGCCGCAGTACGAGATGAAGGCACAGCTGAGCGCCACATCGCCGACAAGACGATCAATGAGGGTCTTGAACTCGTTACTCTGCTGCGTCCATCGCTCACGCTCGCCTGAGAGGGCGTCAATGAGGCCGTTGGCACTGTCCATGCGCTGCTTCGTTTGGTTCGCGTCCTCTTCCAGGGCCTGCTTCTTTGCGTTTTCTTCGCTGAGCTGGGCGTTGAAGCCCTCCACCTCGGCGGTCACACGGGCCAGCTCGTTCTCCTGCTCCTCTTTCTTCTTGTTTGCCGCACGGAGCTGAATCGTGGCGATGCGCAGCGCCTCCTTCTTGGGGCCCACCACCTTAGCGATGTTGATGTACTTGTACATGCTGCTCACCCACGTGCAGAGACCGGCGACGTTACCACACGCCTTTCGGGCCGCATCGGCGGTGAAGCCGTCCATCCACAGGTACGGCAGCAGCAACTCACACGTTTCCTCGTTGATGTAGTCCTTCTTCGTCTCACCGAAGTTCTTCAGCTGATCGAGCGTGCTGGGATCGGAGGCGAGCTGGCGACCCGAGAAGTCCCACGAGTCGGTGATCCACAGCGTGCCCTTCACCGGCTCACTGCCCGGCACGCAGAGGGGGCGGTGCAGCAGGATGGACACAGCGTCGAAAATACGCTTGATCAGCGCAGGCGGGTTCGCCAGCTTCTTCAGCGTCACGAAGTCGGCCGCCGTGATGGAGTTCAGCGACTCGATAGCTTCAATCAGCGCTGGCTCAGCCGCCTCGAGGTCCTTCTTAGCCTCCGCCTCACCCTTCGCGACGATGGCGGCATCGTGAGCCACCGCCTCCTTCACGATCTCAACTTCGGCCTGCTTCTTCTGCGCCTCGGCGGTGCGCACCTCAATCTCCTTCACGAGGGCGTCCGTCTCCTTGCGCTTGTTGTTCAGCAGCACTTCCTTCTCCTGCAGCTGCGTCCGCATCACTCGCACGTCCTCAGCAGCCTGCTGAAGCTTCTTGAGGCCGTTGTTGATCTTCTTCGCCTCGTCGTTGAGCGCGTTGAACTTCTTTGAGTAGACCGTCGTGTAGCTTTCAATGAAGCTGAGGTACGACTTCGGGGTGCTGTAGACACTGCGGCGGTACCGCGCGAGGTACTCCTCGGAGCGCTCAAGCATCAGCGTGTGAATCTCCGCCATCAGCTCCACCAGCGCCTTCTTGTTCTTGTCCTCGGTGGCCATCTCAAAGTTCTCGATGGTGCGCGAGGACACGTCGAGCAGGGCCTGCTTCGGCCACGGAAAGAACCAGTTGATGATGCAGGATGAAATCAATGCAGGGAACTTGCGAGCACGGGTGCGGAAGCGGTCGCCCACAGGCGAGAAGCAGAGCACAAAGTGCAGCCGCTCTCGCACGCGGCTGATGAAGTACTTCCAGAGTGTCTCCGACATGTCTTCGAACTTGGCGTAGGGGTCCTTCTTCATGATCGGGCGCACGTCGTTGATGGCGGAGTCGCGCTGGTCGCTCGCGAAGAGGCCGGCAATCTCACCGTTGGAGAGGAAGGAGTTGATGTACTCAAGGAAGATCTCTTGCTTAATGTCATTGTCCGTGAAGAGCATCGTCACCGGCTTCTTCGTGGCCGAGTTGACGTACTGCTCGCGAATCGCGTCGAATAGCTGATTGACACCGAAGCCCTTGGAGATGGTCAGCGTGGCGTAGTCATGCCCGTTCACGAAGGCAGCGAGGCGAGCCAGCGACTGCTTGCCGCTACCACCAACGCCGACGAGCAGCAGGTTGCCGCGCGGCAGCGAAAGGCCGCGCGAAATACGGCACACGTTCTTCAGCGCAGCCTGGAAGAGGACGAGGTTCAGCTTCTTGATGCGACCCATCGGCGTCTCATTGTGCGCCTGCATGGTGCTTATGAGACGGTCCAACACGGCCTCCATAGACGGTACGACCTCGTAGATGCGCGGCGCCGGCTCGGCCTGCTCGCCGGTCTCTGGGTCGATGATTGGGTCGCGCATGAAGTTCGCCATATAGATCGGCTCACGCGCCTGCTCAGCCAAGTCTTTGTATGGCGTCGCGGCGAGATGCTCCAGCATGCAGCTCTGAATATTGTCATCAAACCAGCGCTTGTCGCTGACGCTGTTGAGCTTGTCGCTGAAGACGCGCGCGGACTCGTGCTTCCACACCTGCAGCAGCGTGACTGCGTCCTTGATGGTCTCCCAGGGCTTGCTCTCTGCACGCTTCTCCGGCCTGTCCGGGTCGGAGTGCATGCCCGCCAGCATGACGCCCTGCGTGATACGCGAGAGGTCGCGCAGGTTGAAGAAGTAGTGGAACTTGTCGGGAGTGGGCAGCATACGCTTGCTGATGGCCTCCCAGAAGTTGATGGACATCTTGGTCAGCATGCGCGCCACGTCCTGCACGCCCTGTGAGTAGTTGTCGTTGCAGAAGCGGCCCTCGAAGATCGTGCCGAAGATCTGCTGGATGTTTGCCTCCTCCGGCAGCGGCATGTTCAGCACCGTGAAGTGGCGCTTCAGCCGGTTCGGAATGTCGTTCTTTCCACCTGACGGGTGCGACATTGCCGCCATGAACACGAGCCCCTTGAACTCGCGGCGCATGCCCGGCTTGCTGAGGTCGTACACCTGGTTCATCTCCACCACCTGCCGCACAATTTCATTCGTGATTTGATCACCCCACTCGTTGATCTCCGGCATGTTGATATCGTCAATGAAGACGGTGAGCTGCGCGCAGCTCTTCGGGCCGTAGTTCGAGCCCATCTTCTTCTCGGTCATGTCGTCGAGCGTATTGTAGAAGTTCTGCGGCAGTGTCATGGAGGAGAAGTTAACCTTGCGGAAGTTCCTCTGGTCGTCGCTCGCCTTCACCTGGCCAAGGAACTGCTCTACTGTCACTGTCTTGGCCGTACCGCTGACACCGATAAAGAGCGTCGGACGGCTCTGTGTGAAGTTGCACTTGGCGAGGTAGTGCATGCGGACCGAGTCGGCAGTCGGGATGAAGAGCGAGGAGAAGTCGAGCCGGTCGTCGCCGGGGTAGCGCCACTGCTCCACGTAGTTCGTCCACGGCTCCCAGTCCCCTGTCTTGCAATTCAAGGAGAAGTCGAAGATTTGGCCTTCCGCGGGTGCGGGCAGGCCGGAGAACTTGCTGCGCACAAACTGGTCGAACCGCGCGCGATCCTTCAGCTCCAGCGTGCCACCAAAGGACCAGGCCATGCAGAACCAATAGATCTTCTCTGCCATCTGCTGCGACACATTGGCACCGTCGCCCAGCTCATCGCCGAGGGCCACGGCAAGGTGAAACGCATTCTCCACGAGGTGAGCGACCGAGGTGCGCATCACCACGTTGCACTCGCGGCTGTAGAACTCGGCAATTTGGTTCGTGATGCAGTTCTCCAGCGCGGCGGGCGTGTCTGAGCTGGATGGCAGGAAGAGGGCGAGCAGCTTCTCCGCCAGCTGTGGGTGGCAGCGCTTCACGACGTCGCGGGGCAGCATTTGCCCATCCGCGTCCATCGTTGCGCGCAGACGCGACTCCAGCACCGGCATCCAGCCGAGCACAACGTCAGAGATATACACGATACCGGCGCGCGAGACGGTGGCAGGCGAGGCGTTCGCTAAGTTCTCAACCTCGAAGCAGCACTTCATCGTGTCGCTCATCTGAATACGATCGCCGTTCGCGAGGGTGAGCAGCTTGTTGTCGTCCAGCACCGTGTTGAGGTTCTCAATCCAAATGGCATCCACCGGTCCATCGCAGATGATCCAGAAGTTCTTCTTCTTTGCGTTGCGCACGGCCTGGCGCCACAGGGAGGAGAAGACACCATCGTGCCAGTCGCCGGCCACGTCGACGCGGCCGAACATCTGTGGCGCGGTAATTGCCTTCGGGTTCATGCGCAGCTGCTGGTGTGGCACCGTCGTGCGGGACAGCGTGTCTGTCATGGCGTCGTAGCACTGCGTCTTACCACACATGGCAGGGCCAACCACCATGATGCCGTGCCGCACCAGCTTTGTCTCGTACAGCTGCAGCACCTTGCTGACCCACGGTGTCCAGTAGATGAGACCCTTCTCCTCTACCACCTTCTTTAGCTCGACCTCGATTTCGGGGTGGGTGCCCTTTACGAACTGCCGCCCCGGGAACATGTCACGCAGCAGTGAGTCGAAGAGGTCGATATCCTCAAAGACCAGCTTGGACAGATTCATATCGCGCAGCGTGCGCATGAAGAGGTCCTCCTCGTCCTTTCCCGGGTTGCGCCGCAGCACCGCACCGGCGGTACGCAGCACCGACAGGATGTTCCGGAGACCGAAGTCGTAGTGGCGCTGCTTCGACAGCTGCTCCTCACACAGCTTGTAGAGGATAAAAAACTTCTTGCTCAGCAGTTCGTCCTGGCTGTACCCCTGTGAGGCGAGCTTCACCTTCATGATTGTCTGGCGGTCGGGCACCATCATCGTCACGCCACGGAAGAGGATCTTCAAGTTCTCCGGCAGCTCCTGACGACCCGCGTAGCCGGGGTTCATCGTGATGAAGAAGCCGACGCCGGGCATCAGGTCAGTCACCTGGCCGTCGATGAAGATGAACTTCTCCTTGTGCTGCTTCAGGGCCTGCAGCACGCAGCTGACCTGCTGGGCCACGACAGAAAGTACGGGGAGGTCGATACGGTTGAACTCATCGAAGCAGCCCCACGCGTTGGCTTGCGACAGACCGCGGATGATCTTACCCATGGCGTGACGGTCCAGCTGATCGGAGCAGTTGAAGACGACGCAGAACTTGCCGTAGGTACGCGCGAGGTCTTTCGTTGTTTCCGTCTTACCCGTACCAGCCGGGCCAGCCGGGGCGCCGCCCATGTACATGGCCAGCGCCTGCGACAGCGTAATGTAGCAACGATCGGTCAGCGGGGTAATGACGAGACGCTCCTTGACGCCGAGGTACTCATTGCAGTACTCTGTGTCTGAGTCGGCGATAGAGATGATGGTGGTGTCGCGCTCCGGGCGGTAGTAGAAGCGGGCTTGCTTCAGCCAATCAAAGTGGGTGATGTCCTTAATGCCGGACTTCTGCAGCTCCATGAAGACCTCCTGCTGATGCACCTGAATCGTGATGAGGGTCTCGATGTTCGTGCGCATGCGCAGCGGCTTCTTCTCTAACTCCGGTGAGGTGGTGATGTTCACGAGGTAGTTCTTCACGGCATCGCACTTGGAGCGGGCGGCGACGGCCTCCTTGCCACGCGCTCGCATCACACCACGGTGAATGCAGTCCGTCACATCCGCTGTCCAAAAGAACTGCAGCATGAGTAGCGACACCTGCGCCGGGTAACGGTCAATGATCGTGCCGAGGTAGGCCGTGTTGTTCAGCAGCGTCGGCAGTTCTGTCACACTCGCCTTCACGACCTCGCGGACGGTGCTCGTCATGCCGGTGCAGAGTCGCGTCAGCCAGTCCTCTACGTTGCCGACGCACGGGGTGGGCTCATGCATCGCCAGCACCTGGCCTTCACCGGATATCATCTCCATCACCTGGAAGTACGGCTGCGCACCCGCCTCCTTCGGCTTCACACGCTCGAAGGTCACCGCAGACATGCCATCAAAAATGGAGGACAGGTGCGGCTGAATGGACTGCGGGTCGCTGGCTTGAGACAGGATCTCTAGCAGCACTGTGTCGGACACAAAGTAGAAGCGCGGAAACAGGTTGCGCTTCTGCTCGAGGTAAAGGGAGAGCTTGCGCTGGCACTCGTCGAGCTGATCCTTCAGCGTCGGCAGGTTCTGCAGCAGCTCGTTCTCGTAGCAGAAGCCAAGCACGTTCGGCGTCTCGTTCGCTTTGTTCATGATTTTCTGCCAGTGCTTGTCGATCATGGCGAAGCGCTTCGCCTCCTGTGGCAGCTGCTTCATGATGTCACCGCCCGCAAACACGGCCTCCAGGTACTGCCAGGTGAACTGCACCTCCGTCCAAATCGATATCGTCTCGCTCACCTTCACGAGCTTCTGCAGGAAGGTCTGAATTGACTCGCGCATGAAGGCACAGTAGCGGGAGGACAGCATCGCGTTGACCGCCAGCGAGGACTCCTCAAGGGCCTCGCGGACGGCGGTGGTATCGTCACCTTTGAGAATAATCGGGCCGCGGTGCTTGAACTCGCTGAAGTGCAGCTCCTGGTCTTTCCACACCGCTTCCTGCGCGCGGAACTTGGCTTCAATCTCGGCCTCCCGCACGGACGAGGTGGCGATGTCCACCACCTCGTCCAGGAAGGCGAGCAGATTGGCGTCGACGAGGTCCTGCAGCTTGAACAGATCGGGGTCGGTTCGCCACTTATGTCCCGACACCTTCATAATTTCCTGCCAGTGCCGCTCCACCACCGCCGGGTTCTTCAGCTCCTGAATAACCGGCTGCAGCTCCATGAAGTTGTCGAGAATCGTCTTCAACTCCACGTAGGCATCCCAGTCGCGCAGCGACTTGGGCAGCCGCTTGCACTGGCTCACGAAGACGCTGACCTCGTCGCACACGGCGTCAAAGTTCAGGTCGCTCCACAAGATATCGTTGTAGCCGTTCACCTTCTGCAGCACGTTGATGTAGAGCGTGTAAAGCTTGTCTAGCAGCTCCAGCTCCTTCTTTGTCTTCACCAACTCCGGAAACTTGTGCACCGGCAGGCCGAAGAGCTCCTCACCGGCCATGTACGTCATCCACTTGCGGTACTTGTCGTCGAACTGGCGCTGGAAGCGTTTTAGGCGCTCCATGGCCTCCTGCGGCGGCAGACCTTCCACCATCGGCCCGTTGGCGTCGTAGTCGTTGCGGAAGGCGACCACCTCTGCGCTGAACTTCTGCACCTCCTGCGTAAGGCCCTTCTTGTAGCTATGCTGCATCATGTTGATGTCATCCGAACGCTTCTGCGCGGCCTTGTGCAGCTTCAGCCACTTGATGCGCAGGTCCTCCACGCGGTCGGTTTCCTCCTTCGGAATGATCGACGTGTACCGCTGGAGCATGGCGTAGGACTGCTGGACAGGCGCGAACTGGAACTCGACGACCGACTCGCGGTCGCGGATATCGCGCAGCGTGTTCATGAGAACGCGCAGATCTTCGAGCTTGTCCTGATCCGGGATCGGCATCTCCAGCTGATGGGCCTCGTCCTCCATCTTGTGTGTGAGGGCGTCGAGCTGGCGCTGCGCTTGGGCGTAGAGCTTGTTGACGTACACATCCTTCCAGTCTCGGATCTGCTGCAGCAGTTCCAGCTGAAGCGGCTTGTTCTGCAAGGCGAGGCTGCCCACGTTGAAGCAAGAGGCCACAGCAGATACTTCTTCTTCCAAAGCCACGTACTCGCCCAGCTTCGTTTCGTAGTCGTCCAGGGTGGGGTTGGTCTTCAGGAACGCCTCGTACGCTTCGTCCTTGTCTTCCTTCCAGATAGCCTCGTACTTGCGGAAGTGGCTCAGGTACTCCATCACCTGCTTCTTGAGCCCGTGCACGCTGCCCGTCAGCAGCAGCACCACCTTCACCACCTCCTTGTTGCGTGCGATCTCCTCGTAGAAATTAGCGCCTTCCTCGTTGAAGTAGTGCCAGCGCGTCATGTACTTGCTGCAGGAGAGCACCGCGGTAGCGCACTGGTTGATCGTCAGCTGCACTTCGTCGAGCGACGGGTTCATAAAAAGATAGGGCTCCGCGTTTAGCAGCTGCACATCCACATCGAAGAGTGGCGTTTCAGAGAAGAGAAAGGCGACGCGGTTGTGCGTGCCGACGCGCTTCTTCAGCAGGTTCAGCGAGCGGGTGGTGCACGTCAGGATGGCCTTGAACATCAGTCGATGGAAATGGCCCTTGAGGGTGCGCACCTTCTCCTGCGTTGCGCTGTCCAACATGAGGGGGGACACCGCACCGCTGGACGCCGGCACCATCTCCGTGGACGTGCCGGTGCCGTTGGCACCGCTGGTCGGGTAGTGGCTGCCGGCATTTGTGTTCGTCTGGTTGTAGCGCACGATGATGTTCACCACGTCATCCACGGCGCTCTCCACCTCGCGGTTCTTGACGTTCATCGCCTCGCACTGCTGGCGGATGTGACGCTCCTGCAGCTGCACAAACTGATCCAGCGAGACGTGCTCCTCGAAAAGGTTCACGAGGAGTGTGGACGACACCGCCTTGAGGTTAGACTGGATGCGGTGCACCACCGTCTCGTTGACTTTGCTGACCAGGTGATCCACCTCGTTGATGCCGTTGCGCACCCGCTCGAGGTAGATGTCCACGTTCATCGACGTCCATGTCAGCGTCGTCTCGCCGGGGCGAATAATCGCGTCCAGCTTTTCAATGGCAGCCTGCAGCAGCGGACGCGTGATGCCGATGATGGCGCAACGTGTCGACTCACCAGGGCGGCCAACCACGCGCTCGTATTCCTTCACAAGGTAGGTCAGCTCGTTGTAGAAGACCTTCAGCTTCTGCTCCTGCATGAGCAGCGACTTGGCGGCTGACGGGACATCGATGTCGCCCAACAGCATCAGCGAGCGCGTCTCCTTGATGAGCTGGTTGATCTCGCTGTCGAAGTTCACGTAGAGCCGGCCTTCGTGGCGCACCAGCAACGTTGCGTTCATGCCCGCCTTGCTCGATTCGATGGAGCGCCTCCACGCGTCCAGCCAGATCGCCTCAAACTCGAGCAGTGCGATAGAAACCTTGTTGTAGGTGCGTATCACTTTCTTGCTATCCTTCGTGTTGGCCATGATAGTGCGGTTCTGCTTGAACTTGTCCATCGGCTCCTTGATGTGGCGCAGCAGCTGGCGGGACCAGCTGATCGCACCCGCCACCGGCGTCATGTTGCGCGCCATCGGCGGGTCCTCCTTGTAGCGCTCGTAGGTCTTCTGGTCCTTCTCAAGCTCCATGCCGTAGCTGTGGAAGATGACGAGGTACTTGGACTCCAGGTCCGCCGCAAAGGTGTCGGACTGCAGGATTCGTTGGTACTTCTTCAACAGCAGCAGCGCATTGTCGGTGGAGGTGATGTTCTCGAACGACGAGTTGATGGCGACCTGCATCGATGTCTCCAGCTCCGACAGGCGGCTCTCGAATATCTTGAACTCAACATCAAACTTGTTGTTGTCGTGCACGTCGAGGATGTCCGTCGTCTTGCCGCGCAGGTGGCCCAGGTACTCGTCGAAGCGCGGCAGCAGGCTCGCCATCTGGTCCACGTGGAAGCTCTTCAACAGACGGAACTGCTCCACCTTTCGGAAGACGGTGATGAGCTTGTCGACACGTTTCGCGAAGAGGTTGAAGTGACCCAGGAAGCGCAGCTCGTCAAAGTCGAAGAGACGACCACTGCTGCTGTCGTTGTTGACAAGGTAGTCCTGTGCCTCGCGGTACTCCTGGACGTAGACCTCGTTCAGCTTGGCGCTCGCCTGCAGCCGCCCAATCAGGTCTTGCAGCGAGACCGTGTCGAGCGTCATATCCCAAATGCGGGAGCGGTTGCCGGACGGGTTGATAGCCCGCTTACAGGCCAGCACAATCTCGTTCGTTACTTTGAAGAACAGCGCGGTCATGTGCTCGCGCGTGGGGTAGTAGCGGGCGATCGTGTACATCATGCGGATGTTCGCCATGAGCGTAGGAATGATCGACATGATGCGCTGCAGGTTGGAGGTGTATAATACATCGAAGTAGGTGTCCAACGACTGCAGGTACTTCACGTTCTCCTGCGCCTCAGCGAGGGCCTCGGTAAGACCGGCGTCCATCTCTGTCCACTGCTGCACAACAGGGTTTCGGGCTTCGCGTAGGTACTGCACGGCCTGTGCAGCGGAGACGTTCTGCAGCTGCTCCTCCAGCAGGCGCAGCTTCGCCAGCCGTGTCTTCCACAGCTCCTTCTCCGTCTTCGGGCCCGCCCGTTCATCCTGCAGCTCCGCCTCGTAATTTGGCACCTCCGTAACGGCCTCGTTGACTGCCTGCACCCAAGACTCAACCCTCTGGGCGAGGGTGGCAACGACGTTGCTGTCACTGATCCCGCTGCGCTTACTCACGCCGCCACTCTTCAGCTGCTTCCAGGTGGACTCCTCTACTGGGATGAGCGTCTTTGTGTCGTCCTTCAGCTGCTGCAGCTCGTTGACGCGATCAGCGTATTGCATGAGACTCACAATGAACTGGTTCTTCTCGTCCGCGGTGTTCTTGCCCCAACTCCGCATTCGGTTCAGCAGCGGCGTGTAGACCTCCGTGAGGAGGTGCTCGTAGCTGTTGAGCACGTTCGCCTGCATCATGCCCATGGAGATCTCCTGCACGACTTGAGTGATATCCTTGCTGTTGATCGGCTTGCCCGTATCGAGGCGTATCACGTAGACGAAGCGCTTGGAGACGTGCTGCGTATTAATTCGCGCCGGGTCCAGCACCTGCAGCACGTCCTCGGCGTCAGCCGAGAAGGCAGCGGCAGCGTTGGAGTTGTACTTCTCTCCGTTCTGGCCACCTGCGGCGGCATTGCCATTGGACCCCGATGCCGTCATCAGGGCCGCCGCATCGCCTGCCGCTGCACCACCACTCATCGGCTGGTAAATGAAGATGAGGGTGTTCGCGCCGGTGCCCTGCAGCATCTCATGCACCACCATGAAGTTGGCGGTGCCGTCCGTGAAATTGCGGTCCAGCTGGCGTGTCAGTTCATCGGCTTTCGCTGCGTCGCCGCCAGAAAAGAAATCTTTCACTCGGGAAAAGATGTAGTGGTGACGCAAGTCGGAGCGGACGAACCGCTTCATTTCCGAGGGGGGCGAAGCGATGCCGTATTCGGCTGCGCTCGCCCCTGCAGCGACCTGAATCTCCTCCATGACGCTCAGCCAGTGGTTTTGCAAGGGGGGGGGGGTGATGAGTGAGTGTGGGAGTACAACGAAAACACTACAAGACACACACGCACAGGTCTTCGATTCTAAAAACAACAACGGAAAAATAAGAAATAGCGGGTAGCTTCCGAAAGCGAGGCAAAGGGGTTCAGAGGAGCGGGGGATCAGCACAACGCAACGATTGCAGAGCGCGCTGCTTTCCGGGTCTTCCTTCGCGCCTTTTGCTTTGCCAATTTTGTGTGTGTGTGTGTGCTTTGAACCACTGAAGGGAAATGGAAAGACGCGCTGACTTGGAGAGAGAGATGCGTGCTGGCGCCTGTGTCGCTCCGGATGCACCCGTTTCAGGTTCTTCGATCGCTCTTTGCTTCTTTTTCTTTTCCCAGAGGACCTTCTAAAGTTGCTGTGAGGGTCCACCAAAGGGCAGAGATGCACGCGATGGGCAGCAAGAGTACACCGACAGAGAGGGAGACGGCGGTGCCAACAGCGACGTGTTGCCTTTTCAAGCACTGGCCGGTTGGTTTCTTTTGTCTTAGGTGGGTACGAGTGGGTACCTTATGAGTTACATATATACAACTGCGTTGTGGAGCTTTAGGGGTGCAAAGTGCGAGGTGTGGGGGTGGGTGGGGGGG
>LJSK01000054.1:19569-41614 GCA_001299535.1 Leptomonas seymouri
GGGGGGGGGGGGGGGGGGCCACGCATAGGGAGTGGGGATGGCCACCGGGAACACACGAGAGCGGCACAGGAAAAGGAAAAAAAAAGGGGGAGGAGTTGGCAGGGTGGAGGGGGGGGGGGCAGCAGCCAGGGCAACAAAGGGCTCTGAAGGCGAGGCGAGCGCCAGCGCTAATTGCTGATGGCTCCAAGCTGCCGAAGGCATGTGTGTCAAGCGCTTGCTACAGCGCTTCAAAGCACAAAGCATTCACCCTCGCAACGCCATCCAGACGTCCAGAGACCACTCTTTCACCCACCATCCCCAGATGGAAGGGGCGGGGGTGGCGCCAGCGCGTTTACATCATCGCTCCAATGAAATCAAAATTCTTTCAACTGTATCCACTTTCCTAAGGTGGCACCGCAGCTTCTCTTACTGCGTTGGCACATCGAGCCCCAGCTCTTGCAATACGTAGTGGTAATCGCAAAGTGCAACGCGCCGATTGGGGGGAATGCGGCGTACACGGGCACAGGCTGCCTTTTCCGCTACGGACGCCGGCGGCACCGCCCCTCCTCGTTGTTCTTGTGCGGCGACACGGTCGAAGGGCAGTCGAGACAGCCGATAGCATTGATCCAGCACCCACTGCGGAGCCTCACGTGACATAGTGCGTCGAAACAACTCCTCCAGACTGGCGCGCCACAGGTGGTCATGCAGATAGCCTTGATGCGCTTCGTCAAACGCACCCAGGTAAGACTGCAAGGCGTCTGTATCACCCCCGCAAGCTGCCATGAGCGCGCCACGAAGCCGCTGGCTTACTTCTTCGTTGTCACTCTCCCGCGCGCGCGAGGCAGCACGTGCAACAAGCCCCCGAAAAGGACTACCGGCTGGTGTGGTGGCTGCAGCAGTTGAGGTCACGCTTCTCTCGCGTGGCGAGCCGTTGGATGAGGGTGATGGGGCACTGCTGCCGTTGCTGCCGCCAGGCGATGGCGATAGTGTCTTTGCTGGTCCGCTTCCCAGCGTGATTATCTCTTCCACAACGTCAGCGTACACGTCGCCTCGTGAGGATGAATGACGTTGGCAGAGCTGCGCCATCCACTTTGCCACGGTCTGCCGCTCGCGATCCGTAAGGGAAGGGCAGCTGCTGCGCAGCACTCGCGGCCATGCCCGAGTGGGGATACGGCCGGTGCGACGGGTGTCCAGCTGTGTGCAGTGCAGGAGAATGGTAGAGGCCGCATTCTGCATCGCGTCCAGCAAGCGCGGTGGGAGGGCCAACGCTCTCACGCCTTCTACGTTGACGCCTGTGCTACGCCCTTGCTGATTTCCGGGTGGAGGAGACGAGAACGAATGGAGCGAGACCGCATCTCTCTGCGCTGTCTCCCGTCTACGCGAGGGCGGTGAGCTGCTGATGGACACACTCACCCGTCTTGCTGCGGAGCGCTGCTGGGGTGATGGACGGGAGATGCTGCGAGGCGGCTCGGCGGTGTCAGAGAAGGGAGAGAACGGGGACGTGCGGTGCTTTGTGGAAGCTGCCGCTGCTGCACCGCGCGGGCTTGGGCTGCTCAGTCTTGTATGCCACACCGCCTCTTTCCTTCGACGCTGCGACGCCGCTGCCCCTCCCGGTCTCGCGATCGATGATGACGGCGCCATTACTTGTGAGCGTTTGTGCAGCTGCGAGGAGGTTGTTGATTGTGCATAGCCGGTGGGCTGTTCTTCTTTGCCCAAAGGCGATGCAAGCCTCGGCGCCGCCTGCCTGTCGTCCATCACGGAGAAGTGCCTGTCTGATGAGAGCTTTCGCGCAGTACGTAGTGGGGCATCGTCTTCGTTTAGCGACTGGCGCTGAAGAGGATTTTGGTGGCGCGCGTCTACCAACGTGGAGGGCTGGCTGGACGGTGCATCTCGCCGTTGACGGTGCTGAAGAGGGGAGTCGCGGTGGGACTGCGGTGTCGCGTCAGCAGTCGGCGGCGGCGGCGTCATCGGAGACACCGTCACGTCTGCGATGCTCGGCTCAAGACCTTCCGCCTCACTGTCTCCCTCTGCCGTGTCGGTGTCAGACGCTGTTGCGGCTCGGTAGGTGCTTCTGCGCGGCAATGCAGCCGCAGCTGCGGTGTTACCACAGCCACCACCACGGTGCGCGCCATCGACTTCAGCAGCCGTCGGATGTGCGTGCCACGTTGCCGGGCTGCGAATGCGCTGTATGAGGCCGGGCCGGAGACGCGACACCAACACGCAGAAGTCCACCAACCCCAATGCGCAGTCGGCCCCACCGGTGACGGTCGTGTTGCTTCCTGTGCTCGTAGCAAAGGAAGAGGAAGTATTGTAGGTGCTGAGTGGCACTCGAGTGCCGCCTGCACCTATTGATTGGTTGGCCTCTCCATGATCGGGCTGCAGCTCCAGTGAATCCGCCACTGCCTCCACTTCGAGCGGGTGTGCCTCTATTCCATAGGCAGCGAAGACGCTCTCGAGATCACTGAGCAACACGGTGCCACTTTTCTGTGACGTGGCGGGTAGGACGTAGCGGTTGAACACCGTCCGCAGCGAGAGCAGCGGCGCCTTTGATACGGCGGACACAGAAGAGAGCCCGCTGTCATGTAGGCGGGTACTTCGCAGCTCTGGGTGCGCGTGCCAGGATGAAGACAGAAGAGAAGTGTCAGTTGAGAGTTGTGGCGCTGTAAGCGGCCTGGAGTGGACTTCAAGTGGGGCACCGCTCTGGCGATTCCAGCGCGTAGGGCTTTGATGAACTGCTTGCCTGTCCTTCTCGTTGCCGCCCCCGCATCGCGCATCCCTGGCTGCACGGGTCATCCTCCGAAACGAATCCTCTCGACTGCGGGATCGCGAAGGTTGCGAGCGTTGAGAAGCAGAAGCTGAGTGTGCCTGCGGTGGAGGTGCGGGGGGGTGCTGCGCGCTGGTGTGCGCGTCAACTCTCTTGTTTACATCTGCAGGCACGAACGCACGACTCCCGTCTTGGTGCCCGCCCCCGTTCAATATTGGCCACGCGTACGGACTGCTTCCCTGCAACGGTGTGCCGCTTCGCGATCGGGAAGCAGCCGCAGCACCGGCAGCAACAGATCCTTCGCTGCGTCTCCCCTTTGACCTTCCTGGCGTGCCCTGTAGCTGCGCAGTTCGCACCGCGGAGGCAACGAAGCGAGAGCTCAGCTGAAAGGGCGGCTGCGGCGACCCACTCGTGGTGCTGCGGCCGCGTTGCACATCGCTGAAGAGCTGCTGTCGACGTTCATTAGGTCTGTCGGAGCGGATTGAGGCCCCCTGAGTGGCAGTAGAGCCGCTGCGACTGCCGGCGTGCGTAGAAGACCGCAGCTGCGGTGAGGACGTGGCGATGCGCTGTTCGCTGTAAGAGGTGACATGGTCAGGATACGGGGATGAGGAATCACGCCTCTCCGCGGCTTCAGCATTCCGCAAAGAAGACGGCGTGGTGGCGTGCTGATGAAGGGCCGTCTGTGGTGGCGGCACGGGCAGCGGGGAGTGGTCGGTGATGTCGGCTGGGTGTGTCACAGGGGTGCTTTGCCCGCGAGAAAGATCTTCCTTCAACGAGTCGCTGAGCTGCTGCAACAGCGCTGCATAGCAGACCATGCGCTGCGCTCGCGAGGGCACTGTGAATTGATCAATGAGGGCATCCACCTGCTCCTGCGATCCACCGCTTTTCAGAATGAGGTAGGCGAACTCGCTGTAAGAGAGCAGGCCTGTCCGCGCCGGGTCGGCGCTATGGAAGAGTGTCTCGAGCTGTTGAATGGCGCCGAGATCAGCGGGAGGGTCAAGCGTGCTCATGGAGGGAAGGGGGGCTGCTTCAGCCTGGCAGAAGCACCCCTGCGTTGACTCAAGCGAAATCCGAAGTCGGTTTTGCTTCGGCAGTGCGACCCCTCTTTGCACAGGAGAAGTTCTCTCTATCTATCTATCTATGTCTAGTTCAGTGTCTCTACGGACATGTAGATGTATGGGGGTGTGCGTGTATGAGGGTGGGGGTGCTTGTATCGTACAGAGGGACAGTGTGTGTGTGTGTTTGCTGCGGCGCTGAAGCACGTGCTGTCTTGCTTGCCTTCCCCTGGACAGGTGTCGAAGAGCGTAAAAGCAAAGGAAAGAGAGAAATAGGTGGTGCAGGTGCCCGGGAGGCGACTCCCCCCTTCTGCCTCGTATTTCTCTTTGTTCAGCGGACTGCACGAACTTGCAGCGCGGCTTTTGGCAGTGAAGTTGGGGGGGGGAGTGAGACGAAGGCAGGCGCACCGTAAACACGTTCCACTGCTACGTGCAGGCATGTGGAAGGAGGAGGCGGAGGTACTGAGAGCGCTTGATGCGGCAGGGTGCGCGACTTGACACCGGGATACCCGCTTTGGAGAGAGGGCTGTGGGTGGGGCAGACGCTGAGTGCGTGTGTGCATGCATGGCTGTAGACACTCTTTTCCTTTTCTTTTCTGTGGTTCAGCAACACCTACAATTGGATACCCAGAGAGCATCAACGAAGAACGCCTCGGCCGCGGACGTGACCGCATGGTTGTGCGTGCACAGCATCGGCTGTGTTTCACGCCATCCACTGCCACCGAACCGCGCTCTGTGCTACACGAACCGTGAAAGGGCAGCCTCTACGGTTATTCGCACACAGACAGAGACAACAGCTGAAGGGCGAAGGAAAGAAACGCCGTGACAAAATGAAAACAAAACAATAATGAAGGAAGAAAGAGAGCGGGAGGTCTGCCACGTCAAAGTACTTGACTCGCCTCATCTTCCGCAGCGCGTATCGCCACCACAAAAACAACAACAACAACAGCAGCAGCAGCAGCAACAACAACAACAATTGAAATATGGTGTTAACAGCCAAGCAGGGAACACTCTATGGGAGGGCGGATCTATCGTAGCTCTTTACTTCCTTCGGTGCGCTTAGAAATTGCGGATGTAGTCAGAACTCTCGCATGCCTTGTACTCCGCGACTAAACTCTCCACAACGTCGCGCGCGTCGGTGAACTCGTCCAGGTTCTCTTTCGTAGGACTGTACTTGCGGTACTGGTCGAGGAATACGCCGCGACCAAAGAGCATGTCGAACTGCTTGATCGTGCGGTGAAAGAGAGTGTGGATGCTCGTATGGTTCGCCATGACGAGTCCGCTGACGCGATGGCGCGTGTCGACGTAGGGCGACTTCTTCGACAGAATCACCTGAATGGAGGCCGGTCCCCATGGAATGAAGGTCGGGGACCGCTCCCGAATCCGCTCCAGCGAGCGATGCACCTGCGCAGGGTCGACGTCTCCCTGAATCAAATTCAGCAGGGAGATGTAGCACCCACTCTTCATGGAGGTGGACACCATCATGTTCTTCGGCATGAGGAGGCGCCGCATCACGTCGTGCACGGAAGTCTTGCGAACGGCGGACTGAATGTTTGACGTGTCGAGCGTGGTGGGGGTGTAGCCCGTGCACACGAAGTGGCAGCGTGGGGTCGGGATGAGGGAGGCGAGCATGCTCATAAGATCGTTATTCATGTATCCCGGGTAACGCAGGGTAGCGGTGGAGGCGGCCATGACGGTGCTGACAAGGCCATTCATTTGCTCTACTGTGGGGGAGGCAATGTGCAAGTTGTCGGTGACAATGCGGTTCAGGGCCGTGTTGTCTAGCACCACCACGCAGTCCGCGTGCAGCGTCAGCCGCTTCATAGCAAGGAGGCTGTTGTAGGGCTGCACAATCACATCGCTCTCCCCTCCCCGGGACTGGTTAGGAAACACGCTGTAGGTCTGAATCAGCTTCTTGGGGAACTTGTCGTTCAGGTTTTCTAGGAGGTAGCTACCCATGCCGCTACCCGTACCACCCGCGATGGAGTGCGTGAGGACGAAGCCCTCCAGGCTATCGCTGTTCTCCGCCTCGCGCTCAATCATGTCAAAGAGCGTCTCCTGCACCTGGTCACCCAGCTCGTAGCCATGTGACCAGTTGTTGCCGGCACCACCACCCTCCTTGTGAATGAAGATGTTCTCCGTGTTGAAGAGCTTCTGCATCGATCCACGCTGCACGGCGTTGATGACACGCGGCTCCAGATCGACAAGCAGCGCACGCGGCACGTAGTGGTCGTCATCGGCTTGATAAAAGAAGACGTCTTTGCGGTCTTCGCCGCCGACGGCGTAGGGCTCGACGACGCCATCCAGCCGGATGCCGTGCTCCAGACACAGCTGCCGCCAGAACTCACTTCCGACTTGATTGCCGCACTGGCCAGCTTGAATAGTGATGATTTCACGGGGCATCTCAGCGAAGGAGACAGAGATGGAAGGAGGGGGGAAACAAAAACAAAAGCAAAGGAAAACGGCAGTTGACAATAAAAATGACTGTCCGCGAGCCGATTCGTGTGGACTCCACAGTTGGATGTTCGCTCTTCCTTGTATGTGCGGTTGCGTGTGGCTCTTCGTCTCGGCCGGCAGCAGAGGAGTTGAGTGTGTGTGGGTGAAGGTAGAGGTGGAGCGAGAGCGGCGAAACAAGCGCGGCTGGCGACGGCTGTGGGCGATCGACTTCTCTTTTTCTGTGACGCTCGCGGTGCTCGCTGCTGCGTCGTGCTGACAACGCAAACAACAGCAACAAAAATATATCTATGTGTGTAAGCGCCTGTAATCGCCAGTGATGAGAGCAGCACAGACCTGCGTCGTGCTTCCGGTGGGCCTCGGTGAAGATCCTGTAGGGAGAAGAAGACGCCGTTTTAAGGGGGGGGCAGAAGAGGAATGGTGGCGATGACTGCAGATAGGGGCAGTAGAGCAAGCGCCGGGTAGCTGTGGTTTGCTTACATGCATTCTTGTAAGGGGGAAGCCCACGTCATCCATCGTCGCTCTGTGAAGTGCGAGACACTTAGAGTGTACCTTCTCTGTCGTTCTTTTGGCTTTGGCAGCGGAGAAGAGTGCTTCTCTTCTCTCTGCTCCCCATTCTGTGCGCTCTTCCATGCCAGCTTTCGTAGTAGATGTTCAGCAGGCAGCAGCCTCAATCAGTACGCCAAAGGCTTCCAGCCGTAGGCCTGGACGCTGGCTTCCGCAGCCCCGACCCCCTAGTCATACTCAGCATACACAAGCGGCTTGCCGTACCGCCTTTTCGCCTCCTCCAGCTCCGCTGCGTACCGCTCTTCCAGCATGTACAACGTCACCAGATCGCCATCCTGTTTGAACTCGTCCAGCAACTGCCGCGCCTTTAGCCGATCAGCACGCACCATTCCTTGAGTCTCCGTAACCACCGCAATCTGCTCCAGAAGGCCTGCAATGCTAACAATAACGCTTTCACCACGATGCCGCTCTTCCTGGCTAAGTAGTCGATATGCGGGGCCGGTGGTCTGGAGGTACCGCTGGTGTTGCTCCGCTTGCGCCTGCTTGCGGATGCGATCTCTCAGGGCAGAGGACAACGAGGGGACGGACAATGAGGTGGGACTGCGAAAATCAGAAGCGTGGGAGATCAGCGTATGTGAGGCTGCGGTTGTTACAAAGGCGATGGCCCGTTCACACTCGTGTGTGAGCTCGCAAAGTGATGCGTGTCGCAGCAGCCACTGAATTGAGTCATCAGTCATGGATACATCGACGGGGATGGGCTGCGTAAAGAGTAACGATGCCTTTGTAGCGGACACTCCCGACTCCATCTCTGCTTTGCCATCAATGGCGCACGAAGTCAGACGTAGCAATTCCAGCTGCAGCGCAGACGTGTACATGCGGAAAACTGCATCTTGCCCAGTAAGTGATGCGTTCGCTGCGCCTGCGTAAAGCTTAGTTAGTGACTCGCGTGCTGCACCGAGGTTCACAAACTGATTGCCTGCCGGCGAGGCCGCTGCCGTGTCAGCGAAGGTGCCTAGTGAGACTAATGGCGTACTCCATACAGCTGCCACGCACTGCACCTCTTTAATACGATGGTCGAGCGCACGCAGGTGATCGGCTGCGGATGAGCCACTGTGAAAGCTGTAGCGTGAGCCTTCGGCGTTCAGCACACACCCCATCCACGCGACGAGGCGTAGTACGTACACACACGGGAGAACCCCGCTCTGCCACGCTGTGCTCACCGCCGAGAACGAGGCGTAGAGGGGATCGGTGGGGTGCTGACCGCGATTTGAGAGGAGCTTTAAGAGAATTCGGAAGCAGCGTTGCACATCGACGGACTCTGCACTGTCGCCACTCTTAAAAACCGACGGATGGAGGCAGTCGAGCAGCAGTGGAAAGGCGCGAGCGCCTACTCCCACGCTTACGCCACTGTCTACTGTGTTTTCAACACTCATCGCTGGCGGCGCATGCTTGGTGTTGATGAGGCAATCGGATGGGCACAGCCAATAGGGTGAAGCCAGAAACAGTAACGGTAAAACATAGCGGAGGAATTGATATATATATATATATATATGCTTCCATCGCACTCGAGTCCAGCGAATAGTAAACATGAGTGAACGCCATTCATAACTGTCGTTGCTACACAACGCACGCACAGTTGCTCTCCATCTCTCGCCCCCCTTCTCCTTCTCAGCATCCACAGCGTATAAATCCCTCACGCCCACCCACAGTGTATCACCGCCCCGCCCCTCGCGCCCCAGAGCTCAGATGATACAATGAAAAAACAACTTCGCTCAGTCCTTGCGCAAGGAGGTCGTATCTGCGTATTCTCAGAAGGGAGCGCACGGCTGCAGCACCGGCACAGAGCGGCTCTATTTCCCATGTCGCAAGTGTACCCGCCAAGCAGCGCTTCGTTTTCATAGGTTTGTTTGTCGTGAAGCGAGACTGACATTGCATGAGAAGCGCAGAAATTAAAAAAAAACAAATCCTTTCAGCAGTCCCAAAACAGAGTCGGCCACAGTGTTCGACAAGCACCCAAAGACAGTCACGCACACCCCTGATTTTATTCATTCGTACTCCCCCCACACGCAACTCCGAGAAGTGGCGATTGACACGCTTCTGCGCCGGAAGAGCTGTGGCTGCATATATAAAGGTAAAGGGGTGAAGGGGAGGCGGCTGCAGCGCACTCCATGCACTCGTGCTGCCTGGCCCCTGCAGCCGTTTTAATCTCCCCAATCACCTCCTGCTGCTGGCGCTGGGGGTGGGGGGGGGGAGGAGGTGCGACGATGGAAGAAGGTGGGGGGAGGAGAGAGAGACAGGCACCGCATCGGCATCATTCGAATAAAGCGCCACAACCTTCACAGCACAGACGCTGTACAAAAACAAAAGCGGGGGGGGTACGCGAAGACAAAGCCTATACGGGCGGGCGCAGAGGGCACAGGAGAAACCCTCGACCAGCTGACGCTCAGTGGAGCGGGTGTGACCCACGGGGCACCCGCCGCAGCAAGTGACCACTCCTACACTTCCCGCACGCCAAAGGAAAACAAAAAAAGAAAAGGTGGTGGTGCTGCTGCCACAGTGGTGTAGGGGAAAAGAGAGGGCCGCCAGGCGGGTGCGGTGTGCATGAGTTCAACTTCCTCGGTGAGTGCAGCCGAGGCCACATGTCACCTCGAAATCGACAGCCCGCTCTGCTTCTGACTTCTCTCCCCTCCTCCTCCCCCTGCTGCTGCCACGTGCAAACGACTCCGTGAATTGCTGAGGGACGCGCACATCAGCTTAGCTCCGCGGGAAACGCTAACGGCAGATGAAGCGACGTTGATGAAGCAGAAGCCTCCTCTCAAAAGGTTCTCGTGGATGGGGCGGGCCTGCCTGCCAAGACGATAAGAGGAGAAGGACCGGAGTCCGTGCGCCTCCATGCTCGTGGAGGTCGGCCCTTCCATTTCTATTCAAAGGGGTGCTGGCGCTCCCACTGAATGCGCATCTCTTTAGCGCGGGACACCAAAAAGGAGTAGGGCTCGCGGCACACGTTACGCAGCTTCCCGCTGCTCATTACGTAGCGCGCGTAGTTCCGCTGTTCCGCTGCCGTCATGGCTTCTACAGTCACCGTCACGTCCTCCGGTACCTCCACGTCCACCTGCAGCACAGGAAGCGAAGGGACCTCTGAAAAGCGAAGCGGTGGGACGCCTCCACCAACGGCGGCGGCGGCAGAATTAGAAGGCGCACTTGCCATAGTGATGGCGGATGCTGCAGATGTTGGCACGCCCACAGCAGAAGTGCTAGAGGCATTCGCAGAAGCGTGGATGGACGTTGAACTTGTTTGCGACGTGAGAGAGGACGCAGCAGCAGCAGCGTTGGTTGCAGCACCAGCGTTGACCTGTGAGCGACAGGAGCTTCGGCGACGCTTTTCACGAAAGAAGCGCCACGGCGTCCACTGGAATCCAGAGGCCAGCGCCGTCTCTCTACCTCCCTTTGTTCGATCGATGCTGGTAGAAGAGGTTGTGCGAAGGGGCCCGTTGAGAGCCGGCGGTGCCTCAACCCACTCCGACTCCGGCGGCTGATTCCCGTCATCGTCAGTTTGGGAGTCACTGTCACTCTCGTCGTTTTCAACTCTGCCTCCAACTGCCGTGGCTCCGGCTGATGATCCCGTCGTTGTCGTGGCTGCTGTCGGTGGCGCAGTCTTATGCGCCGTTTTGTTAGATGAGTGCCGCTTGCGTTTGCGCTGAATGCTGTCTTGCATTCGCCGAAGGGCGAGGTCACTCTCGTAGCGGCACCACGCTGCATGCACATATATCTTGTCCTCGCAGAGAGCCTGCAGCAGTGGGACCAGCGGCTCGGGGCTGCAGCGCATGGACAGTGAACGTTGCGGCGCAGCGGAGCCCTTCGCTGAGGTGCTCCCCCCGTCATCCTGGCTCTGCTGTGGGCATACGCTGCTCAGTGCTCGCAGGTGGGCTGGGAAAATGCTGAGCAGCGTGTGGCGCAGCTGCCGCACCTGCGCCTGGATGGCTTCCTGCGTCCCCGCCTCCGTCACCTCGTCGCTCTTCGAGCGCATGGAAGCCGCAATGGTAGCACGCGTGTTCGGTTGTGTAGTTAAAGGCGAAAGAAAGAGTGGCGCGTCGGCGTCGGGGGTCATGGGTGCTGCGGACTGGGGGGGTCTGGGGGAGTCTTCCATATCGCTACTGCTGCCGCTCTCCGTCTCTTCCTCAAGCTTTTCATCGTCTTCCTCTTC
This sequence comes from Leptomonas seymouri, assembly GCA_001299535.1. Taxonomy (NCBI): domain Eukaryota; phylum Euglenozoa; class Kinetoplastea; order Trypanosomatida; family Trypanosomatidae; genus Leptomonas; species Leptomonas seymouri. The sequence goes on from LJSK01000054.1 coordinate 30,532, forward strand.
TTCCACGGGGTGCTGTCGTGACTTGGACCGACGCGTGGACACGCCAGTTGAAGCGGGCAGCGTTCGATCGTGCTTTCCCCACGTTACTTTCTCTCTTTCATCGGGTGGTGGCACCATCGGCGTCGACGTAGACTCGTCGTCTGGTTCTGCCTTGACATGGGCTTGCAGCGCTGAGGAGACGGACGGCGGACCGACCCGCTTCTTCCTCCTCCCCGTTGACGTGATGGTGGCCACTGCATCATTGGGAGGAGCAGACGAGGCTCTGTCGGGGGTTGACCTCCCTACTTCTTCATCCGCCGCTCCCTCCTCTTCTTTTAGGGCCACCGATTCTTCTGGTGCAGCCGTGCCTGTCTTGGCATCACTTTTGGTCTGCAGAGATGGCTCGCGTGCGCTTTCCATGTCGAAGCCAGTCAATGATTCGTAAGAGACGAGAGTTTGATGTTTTGATCGATAATACGTTGTTCTGCGCTGTGCTCATCCAAAGAAGGCGGGGGGAGGAGAGGAGTTTGATGAACACCGGTGCAGCTTCCAGAGCCCCATGGTGGTGCACACTACATATGATTCGATGTGTTGATCGCCCACAACTAAAGCCTTCTGGAGGATGCTAGTCTCCCACCCTCCACTCTCTCTTTTCGAAGGGGCGAGTGACTCTCTCTCTCTCTCTGCTCCGTTTTGTTTTCGTTTCATTTGAACTAGTGCACATCAAGGAGTCAGTTGCTAACAGCTCAACAACATACAAGGCAGAGACAAGGGCAACGGGCATCGGGAGCCGTGATGTTCACCGGCTGTGTCCTTTCTGAGCTTACGCAGCGGCTACACGTGAGGCTTCTGCTAAATCTGCGTTAAGCATTTCATTCAACGCGAAGAGGCGCTGCCGCTGCGGGAGGGTCTGGGCGACTTCGCAGTAGTCCTCAGCGTTGCGCTGCGTGCCCGGGAAAACGGACGCTGCCCCGTCGCCGCAGCCATCGCCGTTCTGCGCCACCGTCAGCTGCAGAAACAGCCGCACCATTTGCACGTGCCCAGAGAGGGCTGCCAGGTCAATCGCCGCGAAGCCGTAGCGATCCTTTTGGAAAGGGTCCGCTCCGCATGCCTCGAGGAGAAAGCGGACGATGTCAGAGCTTCCGCGTACGGCGGCCAGCATCAGCGGAGTGCGGCCCGTCGGTGCGTGTACGGCGTTCACCAAACGCTGCGCGCTCGGCCGCCACGTGAGCTCGCGTAACCGCCAATGTACGTGGCTCTTGCTGGGCGAATCGGCTGTTGGACTGAGAGCGCCTGTCGAAGCGGGGAACGGCGTCTGAAAGAGCAGCATGTGGATCATAGGGAGGTCCGCACTCCACACCGCACGGTGCAGGATTGTAAAGCCGTACCGATCCAGCTGCGACAGCGAGGCGCCGCGACTGATCAGTACCTCGGCAGTAGGCAGCCGGCCCAGCGTCACGGCCCACATCACCAAGGACAGTCTGTACTGAGGGTCCGTATAATTTACATTGGCAGGTGTAACGGAGTCCATCACGGCAGATAAGTTTCCTTGAATGACCGCTTGAACGAGGTCAGTGATACGAAACGATGACGTGAGCATTCTGCTGCTGCCTTTGGCGGCCGAGTTTGCGATGGAATCTTCGTGAGGTGAACGGCAAGTGCACGTCTTCAATATATATAGATGTATGAAGAAGAACGCTGAACGCAAGAGATGAACGATGAAGCACGTTGCTGTGCAAGGCTGTAGAGGCGACACATTTATAGATTGGGGTGAGGAGGTGAGGGAGGGAGTCCTGCAGGCAGATGCGCCTGCTTAACAGACAGACCCAGAAAATGATGCTTCCTCATCTGCAGCTCCATCGCTGTCGTGGGAGAGTTCGTTATTCATCCGTTCAAGCGCTCAGCACAGTCCGAAACGCTCTCTCTTGAACCACAGGCTCGCAGCGTCCACCATAGGCGATACGGCAGCGCCGCGGCCAACCAACACCTCTGTGAGTTTCCGATTTTGACTCTTTTAAAAACAAAAAAAACAAAAACGGAGGAGGAGGAAACGTCAACGCCGCACTCACAGCCGGCGCGGGTGCCCCGCCAAGGAAAAAAAAAAAAACGCCCGCCAAACAAGAAATAAATGAATAAAATAATTGTACTACTAATAAAAGAAAGAAGGGCTGGAAGGGTTCGCGCCGATGCAGACGTCGGCAGCAACGGGCTCTAAAAAAAAAAAAGAAGAAAAAACAAACAAAGAAGTCATTCGAAGGATGCTGCAACTTCCCCCGTCCCTGCAGGAAAAGACCACCGAGAGCAGCACTGCTGAAGTGACCCGCATCTATGATAGAGAAAGAAAGGGTGTGAGTGAGAGCCAGCCACGGCGGGCGGCGGCGCGCTACACATGACTGCAAAACAACAACAACAGTAGCACAAGGGGGAGAGTGCGGTCTCTGTGTCTATGAGTGTGCGTGTGCTTCACAACGACTCCTCGCGAACGCTAAAACAAAAACAAACAAACAAAAAAACGCAGCGTACGCGAGAACGTCAGGGCGAAAGTGAAAGCAGAAAAACGGAAACCAAATGAAGACGTTACGCTGCGTCTGTGTGGAAGTTCAGTGGGGCAACTGCCCTGCCCTCACTGTCTCCCTCCGCAGGCCGCTTTCCAGCAGTCACGCCGTCGTCGCCCTCTACGGATTCGCCGCGTAGCTGCACAGGCCGAGCTTCCGTGTTTGCATCGGCTGTCGCTGTCGCCGCACCAAACAACGAGCGCTCTGGAGTCAAGTGGGAGAGCGACTGACTCTTGGGTTCCTTGGCAGCAGTGTGCAGCGATTCCGGCTTATGTATGGAGGGGGTTCGTTTGCCCCTGTCTCCGCGATGTTGCGGTTGCGTGCCGAGGCGCTGTTCGCTCGGCGACGTCGACAGACGCGCCACGAAACGTGGGATGGTCTTTGGGGTGGCGGCACCTACGCTGTGGCAACCGCCACCACCGCCGCTGCGGCGAGGACCTCCGTGCGCCAACGCCGCAGATGGCGTGTGTGGCTCCGTGGCTCGCTCCAACGACGAAGCGTAGACAGTGTGCTGAGGTGATCTGTTCGTACTTTGTTGTGAATGCGTGCTTGGCGATTGCAGCGGGCCTGGCGGGCGGCCTGACGAGGAGGATTCGACGTGGCTGGTGATGGTGGCAGCTGAGATTGGCCCAGCACTTGACGGCATTATCGGCATCGCAGACGCCATTAACACTGGCATGCGGATGGCGGAGGGATCCGCGAAGATGTGCTGCGGGACCCACGGCGCACCAGGAGCGACGCACGGCTGCATCACTCCAGCACCACCAACAGCGCTAGCGTTGTGCGGCAGTCCATAGACTACCCCGTTTAGACGCACAGCAGAAGTGCCCGGCGCTTCGCACCACGGCATCGACGCATACATGCTCGTAAAGCCGGCTGGGCCGACGAAGTGGCTTGACGCAAAGGTCCCCATCATGCCAGCGGAGGAAGAGGCAAACGCGTTTGGCTGGGGCGTCGCACCAGGGAAGGGGGGTGGGGGCAGGAGGACGGGTGCCATAGGTGGGGACGGGCTCATCTGCACCTCACCCGCCGACGAACCCCGTTGGCCCAGCAGCCGTCCGGGGCTGGATGTACTCGACGAGAAGGGCACCGGCTGACTGGTGGAAAGACTCGCTGTGTCTGACATCATCGCCGTAGCTGCGGAGGCAGGAGACGGCGAAAGCAAGACCGCCGTGCCGCAAGAGCCGTGCTGAGGTGCGACGACAGCGGCGGCTTCAGTTGGCAAAACAACGGTAGGGCAGGGGCTTATGCTGACTCGGTGCGAAGCAGAGGGGTGCTGCTGTTGTGGAGGGGGAAACTGACGTACTTGCTGCGGTTGCTTTTCAGAAGCCGCTGCACTCACTACTGGCGGCGAAGCTTCTAAAGAAAGAAGCGGCCGGCGAGGACTCGGCGAGGGGGCCTCTGTCCGGCACGACGGAGACGGCTCACTGCGGTGAGCGGCAACCGTCGGAGGAGGGCTGGTGTGCCGCTGTGGTGTCTTGTTAAGCACAGCGTCAAAAGGAAGCTCGGACTGCGGCTGAGGCTGAGATGGAGACTGCTGCTGCTGCTGCTGCAATGCAGTGAGGCGCTGCTGCAGTTCCTGTTGCGCCTGCTGCCGCTGCAGCACTGCCGACGATGGTGCAATGTGAATCTTGATGCCCGCCTCAAGAGGGCTGATGTCGGTCCCTTTGGTCAGCGACGACGCACTCTGCGGGACGACGCTGCGGACGGACTCGTAGCAGTCCTCGCTGCGCAAGATGCATCGCAGGTCGTCTTCGACAGGAATCTTCGTGGGGACTGCAGGATCGCGCTGCACACTCCGCAATGCGTCGAGAGAGAGGCGCTTCCGCATGTCCCGTGGAGCCCCCTGGAAGGCCTCGCTCACCCACTGTTGCCGCTGCTCCTCGAGCACACCGGCCCGCGTTGCCGGGTCGTCCTCACCGTCAATGAAGACGTAGTCGAACATATGCAGCGCACGCCGCCACTTGCGGAGCTGGATGTCCCAAATGCGTTTGCTGCCCTTCGAGACGGTCGGCGGTGACAGTGGGAGAAGGCCGCCGCTCCTCAGCAGCGGATCGTGCCGTATCAGCCGCTCCATGTTCACGTAGCCGTCGGTAGCGTAGCCGAAGTGAATCTGCTTGTCGCGCTGACTGCGTCTGCGATCCTCGTCCGGCGAGTTGCCAGACGGGGATGCCTTACGTGCACGGCTGCCTTGACTCGGAGAAGTACCGGACGCTAAGGCGGACTGCTGACGCCAGCTGGGCTCACAACTCTTCTGGACAGCCGCGCCACCGCTGTTGCGGCTGCTGCGTACGTTGAAGGCATCGCTGGCCTCGCAATGGCTGTGCCGACTGCGGTTGCGGCAACTACCCTGCTGTTGCTGCTGCTGTGGGGATTGCTGCACATGACATGCCTGTGAGGAGGAGGGCGTAGCGCGGCACGCGTTGCTGCTGCGGTGGGCTGCGCTTGGAGAGGGTAAAGTGGGGAAGCGCGGTGCTGGGGAGCGGGTCTGGCTGCCTTCGCGAAGGAGGCCGAGTTGGTCGGGTGTTTGTGCAGCCCCCGACGCGGATGGAGCAGCGGTGCTGCGTGGTGCCCGCAGAGGCGTCTGAAAATCGCGCTCCATGCCACAGTGTATGGCTGATTCTAAAGATGAGATCAACAACGAAGGGCAGCAGCACGGCAATGAAGGAGAAAAGCGTGCGTGCGTGGAGCGTACATGCACAAAATTAAAAAAAAAAAGAAGACGGAGGTTCCGCTGTTGAAGACGGCCGCGCCACCTTTTCGAGGCGATCCAAGAGGAGAAAAGGAAAAGGTAGGCAACAACGAGGGTGTGCGGTCTATGGAGAGCTGTCCTGTGCTAAGAGAAGGAGAAAACGAAGTGATGAGGGCGAGGGTCTTTATTATTGTAAGACGGGGCGCCCTATGTGAAGCCTATGGCGCGCTCGAGAAGGAGTAGGGTGGGGGATGGAACGTGGGAGCAGCGAAAGCGTCCGTGAAGAGTAAACCCTTCCTTCGCTGCACTGCTGGTGCTCAAAGCTAGAGTTGACGCGCAGTTTCCCCACAATCAGCCTCTGCGAACAGCAGCAACAACAACTGTAAAGATATGCTAGAGTGGCCCACGCAGCAACTTCGCTGGGTGTTGCCCCTCTGAGTGCCTCTATATCAAAAGAAAAAAGAAAAAAAACAGATTCAACGACTCGATGAAAGCCCGAGGGAAGGGAAGGGTGCAACGGTTTTCTCTCGGATCGCGCCACGTGTGCTGCTTAAGTTGATTACGTCTGCAAATGCACAGTCAAAAGCGCAGGGAGCCACAAAAGAGAGTTCGGAAGCAAAGAAAAATGGTGGTGGTGATGGTGGCAGGATTGGTGTACGTGTGTGTGTGGGGGGGGGGCGATGGGAGAGGTGGAAATGAGTGTCACAAAGAGTTGGAATAGCATACAAAGGCATGTACAGACACGTGTGCTGTCTAATCCCCTTACTCCAGAAAGCGTCAGGACAGCATGTTGCCCGTCATCGCGCAGGTGCGCTATCGCGAGCGTCTTCTGCGGCCAACCCCTCACAAGAACAGTGTGGGCTTACTGAAACACAGCATCCAAAGCTCGTGTACTGCGCAAAGCCCAGAGAGAGACGTTTTTTTTTTTGTTATTGAATTTCCATGTGTATATGCACTGTTTAAAATAATATCGAAGAACAACATCGAATGCACGAAATGGGAAAGCCGCCACCGGCAAAAATGAGGTGTGGCGATCCCTGCTGTTTCAAACGTATTGATATAGATGCCTGTGTGCATTTCTTTTCCTTTTTCTTTTGCGCGCCTGTATGCATGCAGGTTTGTATGTGCGTTTGGCGTTGACGATGAACCACGGGATCATTCACCCCCCCCCCACACACACACACATACACATACACACTTTTCCTTTCTTTTCTTAGTCAAATATATGTGCGTGCGTGTGTGTGTATTCCACCTTCATTAGCCGGCTGCACCCCTTCATGCATACAGTCGACGGGTACACCAACTAATAATAATAATAATAGAACTAATCAAATTAAAATACTTAAAACAAAAAAAAACAAAAAGAAACTGAGAAATAAATGCGGATACTCGCAGCACACACGCACTCGCGCCCCATCAGGAAACACCAGCCGTCGCCAAGCCGGGGGCAGGACAAACAGTAAACATAAGCCTTAAAAGAAAAAAAAAAAACTCCGCTGAAAAGAAACAACAGCGACAGCGAACCCACCGCCGCCACAGCAGCAGCAGCAGCAGAAGAAGAAGAGTGAAGTGCCGAGGAAAAGAAACGATACGGCACAGCAGCTCCAAAGACAGTCTTCTGCATATCGGGAGTGGGCACGAACAAAAAGAAGGAACGAGCGAGCGGTCGGGGGAGAAACAAACAAACAAAAGAAAAAAAAAAAGGAAAGGGCGGGAGGGGGGGGGGTGAACGGCCCTTTTCTGCTTCTTCTCTTCTCTTTTTCTCGTCTCTCGATTGCCCGATCCGTATTGCGATACGCCACGGCTGTCGTCATCCATCTCTCTCATTTGCCTTGGCCGCTCCTTCACGCTCGTTTTTTTTTTGTTTTTGCCGTGTTCTCTTGAGCATATAAAATTTTTTTTTATGGTTTCGGGTTTGTCTTCCGCCCGTCCTCAGCGATGCGGCGTCTGTCCCTCGGGCGACCCATCCTTCCTTCCCTTTGTGCGCCGTGCTTCTACTGTGTCATCGCCGGCTTAGACCTGACCGCTGGCAGATACGCGCACCGGCTTGGAGGTTGCACCGCTGCGGCTGCCAACAGCCTCCATCGCCTTCACGACGTCGTAGCCCTCCAGCACCTGACCGAACACGACGTGCTTGCCGTCCAACCAGCTGGTGGGAGCCGTGCAGAGGAAGAACTGCGAGCCGTTCGTGTTGGGGCCAGCGTTGGCCATCGACAGCGTGCCCGGGCCGAAGTGCTTGCCGGCCTTGTCAGCGAAGGACTCATCCGCAAACTTGTTGCCGTAGATGGACTTGCCACCGGTGCCGTTGCCGGCAGTGAAGTCGCCACCCTGGCACATGAACTCCGGAATGACGCGGTGGAACGGAGAGCCGGCGTAGCCGAAGCCCTTCTCTCCGGTGCACAGAGCACGGAAGTTCTCGGCGGTCTTCGGCACGGCATCCGCGAAAAGCTCCATCGTGATACGGCCAGCGGGCTTGCCGCCGATCTCGACGTCCATCCACACCTTCGGGTTGGTGGGGACGACGGGGTAGTGCGGCTTGTAGGAGGCCATGATGTATGTGTGGGTGCTTTGAATTGCGGAGAGAAGTTAGCGAGGAAGAGGAGGTCTGAATGACTCGTTGTATGAGCGCGTTGATATCCTGCGCGGGAGTGGGGAGGGGTGCGAGGGTGAACAGCAAGGGTGGGTCGTCGAGTGAAACAGGAGGGGGGAGGGGGAGGGGAATTGAAAGAGGTGGAACGGGTACGCAGATAGAAATGAAGCGCTCGGAGCAGGAGGGGTGTAAGACACGGGGATGAGGCAACGATGTGTGCTTTGAAGAAGCAGCCGCCGCCAACGCTGTCTCATGGAAGAACGCATTGCTCGACCAGTGCCCGAACTTCTTCCATCAAGCCCTTTCCATTTTCAGTCTCTCTCGCTTTACCATTCTGAGCCACGCTGCCTTGGTTTATGCCGCTTGAATGTGCTACACACAATGGAGTGACGATTACGGTGGTGGGTACAGATATAGAAGGTGATGCAGCCCCTCTTCGAATTGAAACATTGGCACACACACACACGCACACACAAAAGGTTGGATAAGAGAGCGTATCAGAGCGCGTCTCCGCGTCGTCTTACCTGGAGAACAGAGGCGTCATCCGCCGTCTGCGTTGCTGCAGCAGCGCTGCCGAGCGAGTATCGAAGAACGAGGAAGGCCAGAGAAATGGATGCGTCCATTCGCCGTGCGTGCACAGTGATGCTGATCCTCGACTTCTTCGAGGTCTCCACAGCAACGAAAAATATGAAGCGGGCGCTCGCGCAGGCACCTTCGAATGCCTATTGATTCTTCTTGGCGCCTGTCGCTGTGTGGCCTGGCGACGCTTCCGGCGGGGCAGCGGCCGCACGCGCACGGCGGCGCTCGTCAGACCTCCCCTGCCCCCTGCTGAGCGCCGCCGTCTCTGCAGGGGAGGACGAAGGCGATAACTGTGAAAGGGCCGACGCGGTCAGCCTGGAATTCGGCGCAAGCGCAACTCCCAGTGGACTCAAATCAAAAGTGATCACACCCCAGAGAGACAGCACAAACCCAATCGCGCTAATCGCCAGTAAACTCGTCCGACGAATGGAGGCAAAGGGCGGAGTTGGTGCAACGGGCATCCCATCGGAGTAGTAGCGCTGCACACCGGGCTCGCCCTCTTCAGGGCCAGCTACGATCGCCGCCAAGACGTCCACGAGAGTCTCTATGACCGTCCACCCCATATCCGAGTACGACAGGGCCTCCCCCGAGTGCATCCCGCCGCTACCCTGGCACGTGTCTTGATCCTGCCCACGAGGTGCAGCGTCTACCACCGCCTCTGCCCCCGCACTGACTGACGCAATGGTGCGATCAATATCTTGCGCGGTGAGCTTATACGGAGCCGCCTTGTGCGGCTTTTGCAGAGGCACCCCGCCAGCCCCTGGCAGCGACTGATGCTGTTCCAACTTCGCCTGCAAGATGAGGCAGCCGTAGAAGAGGACGTACATCATTGAGCAGGCCAGCAGCAGGGCACAGGCAACACCCATCACCGTGCTGCGCTGGCGCCCTGCGAGCAATAAACCTAAGACGACCACGTGGAAACTGAAGTAGAGGAGCACCAGCAGGTACTCGGCCCCCCCTGACTCCGCGAACGCAGCACCCTCGATGTCGCCAGCGCCACTGGCGTGGGTGAGCATGTCCCCTCGCACCGCGACATAGTCGCGGTGCACGCCCCAGTTGACGAAGAGGTAGAAGCCAGTAAGGGCCACGAGGAGCGTCGTGTACGCCATCAGGCAGCGCCGACAGAACGCCGCGTTGCTCCCTTGCATGTTGAGTAGTAAAGGTGAACTGAGCAACAAATATGTATCTAAGGTTCTCACATTAAAATGGATTTGAAGCTACGGGTGCGGCTTTGTGATGCATCGAACGGCCGTTTCGGTTGCGTGCAGATCCATCAAAAAGTAGGCGAAGAGTGGAGGTGCGGGTGGGAAAGAGAAGGGCGTGGAGGAAGAAGCGAGCGAAAGGCTGAATGCCCACTCGCAAGCGTTCCCCGCGACACAGAGGATTGCACAATGCATGCACGTGAGATTCGAGCGCTGCTACCTGCCGTCACAGCAACTTGCCAGCGATGTGGACGAGAGAAGTAGCGGCTGAGTCTTTCAGAAGCGGTGTATACCGCTGCGCGTACTTCTACGCTCTGGCTCCATACTGACGAGCAAAAGGCTCTCGACGCAACTCTTCACAGCTATTTCCGATTTGCATGCAAGACGATTAACAAACAAAGGGCTGTGATGTGCCAACGACCAACGACGACAAACGGCCAACGACCATGGGATGTAAAGGAATCAAAGACTGGGTAGCAGAGGCGCGGGGGCACGTCGCGCCCGCCTTCACAGCCTTTGCCTTTCCCTCAACCTGTATTGTTCTTCCGCCCTGCGCACTACGAGATCTGAGCCTGTGGCTTATTATCGGGTGTGTCCTCGGTGCCCTTGAACTGCTTCAACTCGATCGACACTGGCGCATCCAGCTCCACCACCGCCACCTTGTAGTCCGGCATCGACTTGATCTGGCCGACCTCATTCTTGAAACGCTTACCACGCACGTTGCGCACACTAATACGAACGACGTTGTCGATGTGATACAGATGCTTCAAGTAGTTCACCAGCTCTTGCTTCGACATGTTCTGCGGAATGTGAAACACTGGATACGTGGTCTCGTTGTTCAGCACGCTGTCGAGGACGAGGCGCACCTCCTCACTGGGGAAGTAGCGATCAAAGAAGAAGGGGAAGTACTCGGGCGAGCGGCGCAGACCGGTTGGGGGCGGACGCCGATGCGGCCATCCCCACTCCTCTGCCTTGCGATTCACCAAACCAATCTTACCCGCAATCGGGTTCCAGATTCGCGTGCGGCCGTAGTAGTTGTTCACCGCGGGCTCAGGGAAGGGGCGGGGGTCGGGGATCACATCGTGGTTGTACTCCCATGTACTCCACCCTTTGTGCAAACGCCCCATGCGGAAGCGCCACAAGTTGATACCTTGGTTCACGAGCGGCTTGTAGAATCGGCCACGCTTCGCCGTCACGAGAGGGGATGCCGCCGCCCTGCTTTGGCTACAAATGTCGGCTGAGAGCGCGGCATTGGAAAGGCAGCCGTGGAGGGAGAGACCAGCGACGGCGCTGCCAACCACAGCGCTGGAAGAGCTGATGCGCTTCATACTTGTATTCTAATCTAATGTAAAGGAGGGGTGCATGTGGGAGTGTTGGTGATGGGTAAAGGAAGCGCAGGGAGTAGAGAAAGGCGGAGAGCTGGGCAGCAGACGGTACGGCACTTGTGAACGAAGCCGGAGGGAGAACGTGTGTGTGGGGGGGGGGG
>LJSK01000054.1:57633-76115 GCA_001299535.1 Leptomonas seymouri
CCCCCCCCAGGCCTCAATCACGCACTGTGCGGCAACTCAGTTGCCAGCCTCGTCTACGTCGGTCAAGGTCACCGCTGCCGAAGCGGCTGCAGCGCGGTCACGGCGGTGCTGCATATCGAGTCGGTGCAATGCCACCTCTAACTGATCTAGCATCGCCTGTTCTTTATCTGTCAAAAGCACCGTGTCCTTGGAAAGAGCGGGGTCTGCTGTAAAACGCAACCCCGCAGATGGAAACGGTGATGGAGCCGCCGCCGTAGTTGCAGCGGCCGCCTTGGCGGCCACCGGTGCGTCTTTCAAAGATTGAAATGCAATTCGCGCCGTAGTGGCGAGAGGAGCGACAGTAGCTGGTGGAGTCACCTGCTCTATCCGGATTTGACTGCTGGCGCCCGACGGCACCGCTGCTGCTATACGCACAGGGCCCACAACCGCGTCCTGCTGCAGCTGCCCGCTCTCTTGCTTTGGATAAATGCGAGGGGGGTGGGCGCTGCTTTCCTCTTGTGCAGCCACCACCATCTTGATGGCGGTCTGGGGCGGCTCTGGTGGAAGTGGGAGACAGGCCTGCTGAGTGGCCAACACTGCTGCTTCTTGTGGGTTGCGCAGATATATTGCATCCTGTGTGCACCACGGCGATGACGATGGCAGCGACGGATGTAGCAGTTGCTGCTGCGCATCGCGTTGATCATTGTAGGGTGTGGCCTGCTGGAGCGCGTGGCTCCGCTCACGCCGGCGCAGCTCCTCATCGATGTCGCTAAGCGTGGCGTTTACCGCTGATACGTCTGCATACGATGACATAGTCGGCGCAGCTGCGGCCGTAGTCCACACAGGGTCACCAACCCTTTTGCCGCTCGAACAATGTTGATGCTGCTGTTGCTGCAGCCGCGCCAGAATGCGGGGATGGTGCCGCCAGCATGCATCTCGACGCTCCGCGGCCGCCACTTGCCGCTGCATCTCTTTCCATCGCTGCTCCGCATGGAGGTTAACCACGTAAGTAAGGGGGAATCGGTGTTGCGACGGTTCTGCATTGCGAGAGCCAGACGAGTTCAGCGTGGGCGACTGCGGCGACGGCCTGTCACGAGAGCTGAAACGACCTTGAGAAGGAGGTGAATGCCTTGACGGGATGTAGTCATCGTGCTCGCAATCACGTTCCTCCTCGCTGCCCTCACCGCGCTGAGGGTACACGCGGACATGCCGTTCGCCGCCTTGCTGCCGATTCTCCTGCGCCGCATCACAAGAAGATAAGCGGGGCGACGGGGCGGCGCGCGCAGGCGGCGCAGACGAGTGGCGGCACGGCGGAGCTCGACACGTCCCGCTCGATTGCCGCCGTGATGACTGTTGCACCTCATCACGTATCGAGTGCCGTCTCTGTGTCACCATTCTTTTCCCTCCATGAGACACAACCACGCTATCGCGCGGTGGGGACCAGAGGCGGCCGTCTGGTGAGCAGCGCACCGCAATGGCGGATGCGGGGCGTGGCTGACGGTACGGCGGCTCGCTGTCACCGTGCCGCTCGTTTCGACTGCAGCGGTTACCATCCGCCCTGTCGTAACTGCCTACCGCGCGCCCCTCTGACGGGGAGTCTTCTTCGTAGTAATCTCCGTCGCTGGTAGCACGCCGCTGTGAGCGGTGGACCTCGCGGACAGGAGAGTGGCGCGAAGGCGACGGTGTCTTCCGTCCTCGCCAGGCGGAGTCCGGTGACACGGGTGACGACTTGTGATGCTCCTCCGCTGGGTAGGCGTACGCGCGTGGTGAAGAGGCCAAGATTTGCCGCACCAGCGGACTGTGTGAGCTGTACACCGTCGAATGCCACGATGGCGGCTGCCTTAAATGTGAAGGTGTTGGCTTTGACGCATGCCGTTGCCTTGGCTTTTCGCGCCTGTTCCGCGCTACCTTCGCAGGAGGCCCCCCCACCGCGTCCCCGCCCGAGGCGATCTCGGTGCCACCTGTCGCCTCATCCTCGCCTGTGTCAAGACCGTTCGCGCCCGGTAGGCCAGCAGAAGAACGGGGCAGCGGTGGTGCAAAGCTGCAGAGAGTCTTCATCGCTTCCAATGTAGACTGTAGTAGCGCATACGCATCCACCTGACCAGGGCGGTCAAAGGCGACGTGTCGCAACGTGGCCGCATCACCCACACCATTGCCTCCGCTGGTCTCCTCTCCGTCCAGCACCTCCATGAGCTCCCTCTCTGCTTCGATCGAGTCCTCCATCCACGCCACCACAGCCCTCTTCACGGAGCGGACTTCGTCCACGGTCAGTCGACGCAGCCGCGGCACCGTTGCTATGCGAGCTGCCGGCCCGTGACCGTATCGATGCTGCCCCTCATCACGACCACCATTGCCGCTCTGGCGGTATCGACGCCCATTGCTGACGTTGCGGTGGTGTTGCGACGCATCCCCGAGCTCGTCACCCACCACAACGTAGGGGGCGGAGTCTGTCCATAGAACGTTCTGCAGCATCCGCTGCAGCACGTCCACCACCTCTCGCACCTCTATGTAGCGCCGTGCTACAATTGTGTGTGCGCCGTTGCCCAGCGCCTCCCGTCGCACCTGCACCGCAGAGCAGTGCGGGATATCTGCTGCTGCAAAGAGCCGACAGAATGAGTGGAAGTCGCGGAGGGTGCCCGCATCCACGTGGATGAAGTACGCCCGAAAGATGGCGCATGTCGGGCTGAGGTGGTGATATCGGTGGAGACACACCGCGAACTCCTGCAGCATCGGCCGCCACTGCAGGGAACCGTATCGGGAAGACAAAAACGACGTCGTGAGGTCCGCCACGGTGGGCGAGGTATAAGACTTCCTGTCGAGTCCTGCTGGTGCGCCACCCGCACCTGCACTCGCACCGTTGCGTTGTCTCTCTAAGTTTGCGTAGAACCGAGAGGAGGGAAGGATACTATGCCCCGTGGTGCTAGAGACTTGCTGCATGGCGACCTGTGCAACTAGCTCATCAATGAGCTTCATGGCCCACTGCGCAGTGCGGGGAGAGGAGTGCGGAGCAGTGGTAGCTCCTGCTACAGGTCCAGCAGAGCGGGGCCGGCGCGGGGCAGCTGAAAGGCGGGTGGGACGCTGCTGTGGAGAAGTAGCAGTTCGTAAACGGTCGTCTCCGCTTTGCCCGCTGGCACTGCCGCAGCTTCGGAGCCTCCCTTTGTTAGGCACAGCGGCTGCATCGGGCACCGCCGTAGACGTCGCGTTAGCGGATGAGGGTTGCGCTTGCTTGCTTGCCGCGGTGGTACTTTCCTTTAGCGACTGATTACTGTTTTTGGAACGGCTCGTGCGCAATGACTCTCCATCACTCATATCGACGTCGCCTGCATCGTTGTCTGAAGAAGGGGTATGCCGTTGGCCACGCCCACTGCAGAGCTGGGTGGCACCGGCTTGATTGTGGATGTCGTTATGATTTGACGCGCTTCTCCGCACCTCCTGCAGAGCCGAATTTGCCTTCGTCAAGCCTGAGGCAGCACGAACAAACGAGCCTTTCGCATTTCGTGAGGTGCCGCTGGCATTCGAGAATGACGACGGCGCCGGGAGCGCCGAGCCGTAGCGATGCTCCGCTGCCAGTTGCTGATATCGATTACTCAGCGCGGCGCTTGTTGTCAGAGTGGAAGCCGACACACCTACTTCTGCGTAGTGCGAAGCGGGGGTGATTTCGTCGGCGTGGTAGTGGTGGCTGACAGCCGAGCTGTAGGCACTCACTGTTGCGGGCGCGCCCGTCGGAGCAGGCGGTGATGGAGGGGGGCTGTATGTCGCGGAGAAGTATGAGGGGCGATAGAGCAGCGAAGACGCAGCAGTCGCTGAGGGGGTTGGTCGATGATGTCCTCGCAATGAAGCCTCCCTTTTCTTATCAAGGTGGTAGCTGCTGCTGTGGGCTTCGTGGTTCTCTGGCAACCTGAATGCGGTGTTGGAGAAGCTGTACAGCCGATTCCACGGGATACCACAGGGTACTGGGGAGGTTAGCTGCAACCCAGTCGTATCAGTCGTCGCCGAGGTAGTTGGGCGGTTGTCACAGCTGCTGCTGGTGATCGAAGTGGGAACCACCCGTGGAGAGTAGGGGCCGTCAAGCATCGGAGAGATCGAAGAATCGGTGCGAGAGAAAATTAGTAGTGGCTGTCACTGGCATACCTGCACGCAGGGGCGCTGTGGAAGCGAAATGCGCGGGGGAGGGGAAAGGGAAAGAGGGATGCAATGTGATGGAGCGATGGGCTTAAAGCAGGTGTGTCACGCCTTGAGGGCAGTTCTACCCCCTGCAGAGAGGCAAAAACAAAGCGCTGCTCCTGTCATATTAAATATATCGAATGGCAGGAACAGGGGGGATGGACAAATGAGGTGACGCTTGGGGGGAGGGGGGGGAGGCAGGCTGTTGTAGGGTGCAGGGACCTCAAACTGTTCAACGGGCGCCTCGCCTGAAGCGCGGAAAGCGATGTGCCGTGGAAGTGCACATCAGAGCTGTGCGTTGGTCGTCCTCTCTCTTCTTTTCGCTTCCTTCTACAGGGAAGCCAGTCTGCGTGCAACATCTGCCTGAGAGCGGTGCCGTGAGTCCGAAGCAGTGTCAAAAACAAAAAACAAAAGCAACGATACATACGATGTGCGTCACAGGGGCTTCAAAAGCGGGCTCATACGAGAGCCTTGCCGGTCAGCAGGACCTCACGCAGCCGCACGCCATCTTGCCGCGCCGCTGTCAGCTGCATCTGTAGCCTCGCCTTGTCATCCTTCAAGTCCTCCAGGACGTGGTTCACATCCGCCAGCCTAGATTTCGTAAATCGAAATTGCTGTTCCTGCTCTTGTTGCTGGCGTTGCAGCTCTGCGCAGCGAGCCATCAGCTCTGCTGTCTGCGCCGCGGCCGCACGTGTCTGCACAAAATGATTTTCTTCCAGCGCACGAACAGCATCACGCAGTCGCTGCAGCTCCTTCTTCATTGAAATCAGCGACGAGCCTGCCGTGCTGCTTTGCCCGGATGTGGCAGTGTTGACCGTGGTGATGAACGTGACATCGGCCGGTGTGGCGAGCGATGACCCAGAGGGGCGACTGTGCCCTGCCCCGCTCCCTGCGCCGGGGCTGTCGCCACTCCTGCTGATACTGAAGGGGTCATCATTCGTTGAGGGCGTAAGCAGCGACGCACCGGCCACAGTCATCTCGCTTTTATTCGCTTTCCCACTTCTAGGCTGCCGCTCCGCCGCGTCCAGCATTACCGTGCTCAGGTCGCTGTCCCTATGGAAGGCCCTTGTGTGGTCGAGGTGCAGGGTGGAGGCGGAGGAGAAGGCAGACAAGTGGTGCCTTTCGGATAGGGCATCTCTGCGCGACACTGTGTTCTCCGGCACACGCCGATCGTTGCTGCCACTGGGAAGCCACGCAAGCTCTGCTTCGGGAGCTGGGGAGAGGTTTACAGAAAGGGAGTCAGGAGGGCCACCACATGTAGGTACGGGGATAGATCGGTGTGCCGCCACCTCGGCCCCTGTTTTTGCGGCATGATCGCGCGGTAAACGGCAATCGTTGCGTGGCGGCTGCCCAGCCAATCTGCTGCTTGCTTGTGTACGTGACATGTCGCGTGATGCTTCATGAGCTGAAGCGACAAGCTGAGCTTTTTGCAGTGCCGATAAGACATCCTCTGAAGACCAGCCATTCTCCTGTGCACATTCCAACACACAACGCATCCGTGCGGCAGCAGCGCTCTCGTCCGGCGTAACACTGGCATGATCGGTCCAAGCAGCAAAAACTTCATCCGCTGCGGGAGAACGCACGGCAGTGGTGCTACGCGCTGTGGTATCAAACGTGCAAGACGGAGTACGCACCGATGCTGCAATGAACCTCTGCTTCGCCTCGAGGAGCGCCGCCTGGAGTGGCCGAGACTCCTGTGCGCGATAGCGTACCACTTTTGTAGGTGGCCCCGCTGCAGCACACGCTGGACCTTGCCGCTGCGTCTCTGGATGCTCTTGCTGCTCTTGCGCCTGCAGCTGTTGTTGTTGCAGGAGGTCACGCGGTGTGCGCAAAGCACCCGCACGGGATGGCGACGGAAGCTTCCCAAGTGGGCAGCCCTGACTCTCCAGGCCGAGAGACAGAGTGGGGGGCCTGCGATCCATCGGTGCAGCCGATAGCAAATGGCCGCTCGTCTGCATGAAAGGGCCCTGCGTCGCGGCAGAGGCCACCCCTGGCAGCGGGTCCTCTAACGCAGATGGGTACAGCGCGGAGTCGCTGCGACTCGTGCGTAGCGGCGTGGGCGCTGGATGTATGGCGAGCGCGCTGGGCAGTGACGCATCCTCGCCTTCGTGTATCACCCTCTCAGAATCGTTTTCGTTCCGGGAGAAGAGGGTGGAGGGGATGTTCATGTCTCCGCCCTCCTCCGCGGTGCCATCGCGGCCGTAACGGGAGAGCAGCGAGAGTTCACTTCTTCGAACAGGCGAGACGCCGACAAGGGATGGGGCGTCCACGAGGGCCGCATCAGCAGCGATGGGCGTGGCAGCAGAGGGATGGAGCGTACGCTTCTCCGCACCCTTCACAGTCGAGATCACCGTGGTGCTAGCGGAGCACGATGAGCCCGGCTGAGGAAGAAGAGGTGGAATGATTTGATCAGAGGGAGGGGAGGATGCTGCCGTGGCCATCCGCGCTGGGTTTGCGGTCACGGCAAGTGACTGTCTGGAAGGCCGATCGCCCAGCTCAGCAGCCTTGTCAGCGTGTTTTGTTTTCAAAGCAGTGTTGTCAGAACTGTGGGAATCGTCCTCTTCATCACTAACAGAAGACGAAGAGGGGGTGCCGTGCCACTGGATAGTCCCGTGGGCGGTGCTGCTTACCTTCATCTTATGCCTGCTGTTACCCGTTGGCAGCTGATTCAGAGCGTTCTGAACTTCGTCAGTTCGTCTTGCCAAGGAGCCTGGGTTGCCCGCCGGATTCTCTTTGGGTTCAATGAGGCTTTCATGTTGTCTTATGCGGTTGCTGGACCTTTTGGAGCGCGCGGCAAGGCTGTCGTCCCACGTGCTGTCTGACTCCTCCCCCTCCACAGGTGGAAGGGTCATGCTACCATGTTCAGCAGACGCACCCGTTGCTCCGGTATGTGCTGGTGCAGCTGCTGGGGAAGCGGCGGGCTGCTCAGAGGCTTTTTCAGTTTGGACGCTCGCTTTACTGGCACCTGCGGCATCGTGTTGCCTCATCGTACTGTCGTGCAGTACGTGCGTCGCCTCTCGACCTGCGGTGCTTGGGGTGGAAGCGGCGCTGAACTTCGGAGCAGCCCGGAACATGCGCGCTTCCGGCTTACAGGCATGAGCGACTTCCCGCAAGACATGCGGCACCACCGACTCCCGAAGGATCGCGTGGGCAAGTGCCTCCACTTCACCCCCCGTTAACTCCGCACGATGGCGATTCACCAACCGCAGTATGAAGCCAAATGTGACGTAGTCAACAATGCTGAGGGAGACGAAGGAGTCCAGTAGCACCTTCAATGCGGCTTTGTAAAGCGCAGTCGAAGAAAAAGAAGAGGATGATGCCGGAGCACTTCCGTGGTACTCATCCACCGGAGAACGATCCAACTGGGCGAGCAGCGGCTCCAGTCTCCGACTACACAATTGAGGCATCAGCGGCTCCGGAAGTCTCCGCAGGAAGTCACATATCAGCGAGCACCACATGCCGGCGGTGATCGACGTTTCTGCTGTTGCGTTGCATGAAGTCAACGCTCCACCGGTTATGGTACGAGACAGTGCGCCATACGACTGCATGAGTTTAGCAAAGACAGGTGGTGGCGGAGCACCCTGTGAACGACGCCGCCGCGTGCCCCTCGCTTTTTGCAGCGCCGCCGCAAATTGTTGTGTGGAGACAAAGTCATGCAGCTGCTGGGCGGTGCCGTTGGCCCACGCCGCCTGCTGCTCTGCGCGCAGCACCCCTGAAGATGCGTTGCCCGCAGCAGCACCACTGCTACGGCCAAGCCTCTGCTCACTGGATGCGTTCCAGAGAGCTGCAACCTCCTGTAGCCAAAGCGGCACGCCCTCAGCGTGGTCGCCACGCTTCTGAGTGCCTGGGGTCTGAGCTTCGTCTGGCGGAATGCTCAAAAGAACGCTAGAGAAAAGGGGACTACTAAGTGAGCTGCACGCAGGATGCGAAGGTCGGTGCGTGTCAGCTCGCAGGTGCTGCACGGCGTGCCGTTGAAGTGTCTCTGTGTCAAGGGGGAGGCCGAGCGCCGCTCGCTCATACGCTACGAGCGCGTGGAGCGGCACGCCGGCATAAGTGGTGAGCTTCACCGAGGAGCCGGTGGCAACTGCGGTGCTGGGAGTGGCCATGCAGAGCGTGCTGCCCATGCCCTTGAAACTAGAGACTATGATGAAGAAATAATTTTTCTTATATATAAAGTGCCGCTTGAGATAGTTGCCTATGGCGACGCCGGTGAGCCTGTGTATGCGTGCGTGCCTGGCGCTTTTCAAAAGAAGCGGTGGCAACAGAGCACAGGAGAACTCTTACAACGCAGTCTATGTATGGATGAGGGTGTGGTGCCCCGTCTCTCTTCTCCTTTTGGCCCGTGCAACAAAGATCTGCTGAGCACTAGCAAGCTCTCTCCCTCTCTATGTATATACATATATATTTCTACAAAATATTTCAGTCTTTTGCGTTGACACGGGTAGCCGTTGGGCAGTAGGATGCAGGATCTAAAGTCCTGTGTGCAGGCTCCAATGAGCAGCTGCCTCTGCTTCCTGGCGTGCGCTGAGAGCAGCGCAGGTGCTGTGAAGAGGGGAGCAAATGAAGCAGAAAGTGCAGCTCTAGGCAGGGAGGCACCGACAGCGGAAATGCCAGCCCGTAAAAACAAAAGAAGAAGCACAGCAAAAACATCAGCAAAAACCTTCAGCGCGTCTCTTGTTATCACCAGTGCGCACCACCGCAGATGACGAATAGGAGGGCCTAGAAGGCAAGAAGGAGGGGGGCTGATGGGGTGAGGAAGGCCGAGGCAACGGTGTGCTCCAGCAAAATGTGAAGACGGGACTGCTGACCTTCACTTTCATGTTTGAGCTGTTACGTAGTTAGAGGATCGGGATTATAACCGGAACAAGCACGGACACACACACACACACACACACACACACATACACGGGCACAATAGAAGAAAAAGAAAAAAGGGGGGCTATGTGGGCAGCGCAACAACCACCGTAAACAGTAAAGAAACACAACGAAGCAAAGAGATAAAGGGCCCAAATGCATCTTCACTCTTTGCAGCTGCAGCTAAGAGCTCATTGGGAGCAAAAGTAATTTCTCCTCAGGCTGCCCTCAGCTATCTCTGTGCTTACAGAAGGGAGATCAAAGAATAATAATAATAATAAGGGTCTACGAGAGAGCGTCAATGCACGAGCAGCCCATGGCAGCGCCGCAGGTGCGCGGCTCCCTTTGCTCACACGGCTGCACTCTCTTTTCTTCCTTCTAATTTCGTTTTCTTCGCGTCGCGACCACACCCCCAGCAAAAACAACACAACAACACAATACAGCACATCAACAACGACAACAAAAAATTGTGTGCCGCCGTGCGTGGAGCCCTTCGAACTGTTGAGCATTCATGCGCTACATGCCGTAGTGGCAACCAAAGACAATATTTAAAAAAAAAAGAGAAAAAAAACGGTGCATACATGAAAACATCACGCAATCGCCGCAAGGACAACAGTAATGAAACGGATAAAGAAATAAACGCGAAGATGAAAACGTGAAATCACAGCCGCACGTATTCCTCCATCCGTTCGCACTTCTTTTTTTTCTTTTTGCCTTGCCTTGCCTTGGCTTGCTTCCTCCTTAAGGCGACCACCACGATGGGGTACTACACGAGAACCACTTCCAGGCGAATCTTAAAAAAAAAAAAACAAGAGACAAAAACAAAGGCAAAAATCGAAACTACTAAAGGTGGATCTCCATATGAGACCAATTGATCAAAATGAAATCGCCGCCACACAGTCACCACACACACAAAAAAGGGTGTGGGTGTGAGAGAAGCATGGAGGCGTAGATATATATATATATAGATAGATATAGATAGATGTAGATATAGGCGTCTGTATGTGTACATCACAATAATAGGCGAGACGAAACAACGGGGTGCAGCATACAGGTGCAAGTAAAACAGCAGAAACCGGCAAACAAGCAGGCAAAGCACTCACGAAGGAAAAAAAAGGAAGAACGAAATGTACACCAACGTTTTGCTGAAGCAAACAAGCAAAGAAAAGAAAACAGCAGGCGCCGTCGCTGGCGCCAACGCTTCATGCCCACAGCGACGGCAACAACAAATGCACCAAGAGAGAAAACAATGGGGGGGGGTATTCGCACGGCCAACCCCCGCAATTGCGGCCCGTGACCCACCCATGGCTCTGCCACCTCTACGCATTACAAGGCTTCTCACGGAGAAGCAGATACGTAGCCGCAAAAAGCAATCACCGCCTTCGCCCGTCTGCAAGAACAAAGCTGCGGCAGTCGCTCTACACCGTTGCACAATGAAGCGACTTGTCCGAGTAGCCGTCGCCTCCTTTTTGGATACCCGCCTTCCTGTTCGCCTCCATTGGCCCGCCGTTCTTCCAACTATAATCCGGCACCGCCGGACTGGGGGAGAAGATGCACGAATGATGCCTTGACCGTGTCGTCGCACTCAAGTCATCCGCCATGAGGTCCACCGCATCTGTGTTCCGGACAAGAATCGACGGCTTCCTTGACGCCAGTGAGTCGTCCACCACGCACTCCCTCGAGTGGGGAGAGTTCTCTCTTTCATAGGACTGCACACTGGGGCCCAGCACATCAAACTGATGCCCAATACTGCGCCGGTGCTCCTCCTCGCTCTGCTCCTGCTGTTCCGTTAAGCTGTCCGACGCGGCGCGGTCAGACGGCTTACACAGGCACTGGATGCGGTTGGCGGCCCACTGGAAGAGGTGCTCCCGCTCGCCTTCGTCCCAGCTGAGACACATGCGGCGCACCTTCTCGTACTCGTCCACCGTGCACGGGTCGGGGTCAAAGTAGAAGGGCACACTGCTTGGCGGCGCCACCCCCTTCTTCACCGCCAGCCGGCGGTAGTTGACGTCCACCGGCGGCGGGCGCCCTGCCTCGAGTGGGTGCCCTGGCGGCACCAGCCGCGTCGCGCTCCCCTCGTGCACGAAGAGCGGCAACAAAATCGTCCACTTGATGTACTCCTGCGGCGAGTCGGTGCGCAGTAGTAGCAAATAGCGCTTGCGGTGCTCCTGGAAACTCAGACCAAAGTAGTAGTAGGTGCAGCTGTTGTGTGCCGCGATGACTCCGGTTCTCGACCCACTGTTCGCCGAGGCACTGGGGTTGCCAGCCTCGTCCGAGGAGAAGGTATCACTACAAATGCCGTTGTGGCTGTGTTGAGGGATGGCGGGGTGCCGCGCCGCGCTGACGTCCTCAATGAAGTACACCGGCTCCAGCTCCACCTCCCCACGCCGCCTGCAGGAAAATGGAATAAACGTTTTGGCCGCCGACGCCCTCAACGGGCGGTTTGCCGGGTGGTGACCCTTTTCACGCGGATTCGTGTGACAGAAACCAATGCCGTCGTGGGTCACGAATGCGTAGCGGCGATGCCAGCCCTTTGTCGCGAAGAGGCCGCGGCAAAGAGCATACTTCTCCAGCCATCCTTCACAGATGGGCAGCTGCGCTGCCCGCCTTGTCGAGAGGCGCGCTCTGGGAGTGGCAGAGCCATTCATCCTGAACTACAAGTAGACAATTAAGCAGCAGCAGCAGAAGCACGAAAGAGCCAATACGACCACACACCCAAGAAGCAGACAAAAAAAAAAAATGAAAGAATAGGCTTCCTTGCTTCACGGAGTGAAGCCGCTTTGAGTTTGCGGCTCGACGTTATTTCCTCTTGGACTTCCGCTGAGCTCGTTTCCGTTCCTTCGTTTCTTTGAGAAAAGTTATCAGGGTCCTGCCGAGGCGGCAGAGGATGAAGGGGCGAATGAAATGAAAAGGGGAGTCGAACTTCCAACTATGAAAGCTAGAAGAACAACGCCTTTCATCAACTGCCTCGACGAAGACTCTCCGATGAAACGACTGCGATGTCAAGAAGCGCAGCGAGGAACCAAGTTGTTACTTGCTCCACTGCCAGCGCGTGTGACTTAGTTGATCTTCAAATCTACAGGACAGAGAATGTGAAATGAAAAAAACAAGAGAGAACAACGAAAGCAGAAATTGGAATACCGTTTCTATTACGTGTATGGATCAGCAGCGCCGAAGACAAATGTACATGCAAAAGCCTCTCCCCCTCTCTTCTGCAGAGTTAGCAGAGGAAGTCGAAGCGAGTGGCAGTAGTAGTGCTCTAACAGATGTTTTATCGAGGCTACCTAGTTGTACACGGTGAAATCAAAATAAAAAGAAAAAGGAAAAAGAGAGAAAAGAAAAAAGGGATATAAAGGGGACAATAAGAAATTTATTGGGTGAGGAAGAGACGAAGAAGAGAGAAAAAAAAAATGGGGGTG
The DNA here is from genome assembly GCA_001299535.1 of Leptomonas seymouri. NCBI lineage: Eukaryota > Euglenozoa > Kinetoplastea > Trypanosomatida > Trypanosomatidae > Leptomonas > Leptomonas seymouri. The sequence goes on from LJSK01000054.1 coordinate 70,050, forward strand.
TGTACAATAAAAATACGTAAATACGCTCTCTTACCCAAACCAAATGCCGTTTAGATATATATATATATATATAGATAGATACAACAATATATAACAATATATATATATATATATATATATATATTTCGGTTTGCCTATTTCTTTTTCTTCTTTTCTTTCCTTTTCTTTAAGTCCCTTAGGAAATGCGTTTTATGGAGAGGAGAGGCGCGTCGAGGGCAGACGGAATGCAGCAGAGAACTCTTTTTTTGAGGAAGATGGGGTGGGGAGTGGCCGTTGTGTTCGAAAAAAACGAAGGCACAGATGATATGTGGAAGACGTACGCTTCAGAGGTTTCTTACGAAACCTACTTTTCTGTGTACAATATCGTCACTCACCGCCTGTGCTTCTCCGTTGCTGCTTTGCTGTTGTGAACCTCCGTCCTCGCTCCTCTCTTTCAGGTATGTCTGACACGGAACAAGCGAACTTCGGGCTCAGTTCTCTTGAGGCACACCTAAACGAACACTCAAGTCAGAGAGCAGCAGAAGAAGTGCACACACGTGCGCTGCGCTCGTGGCAAGAGGGAATTGAAAAAAAAGCGTTTTGAAATTAGTAACGAGTTAGGACTTGCAGAGTACTGGCCAACAAAAAAAGAAAATAATAATAGTAAAAGAAATGCAACAACGATGCACTGCTATGCGTGGCAAGCATTCACTCACTCACGGGCGCTCAATCGTCACAAACCTAGGCCACGTGCGCACGTGCGTTCCCTACGCACGGTGAAACGGGATGTTACTTCGCTTTTTCTTTTGGCTTTATGATTGTTTTGCTGTTAAATACGAAGTTCCTGAATGTTCGTCCTCTTCCGGTAGGTGTCTACGCAGTTCTTTTCTTTCAGAAATGCGTGCTGCGGTGGTTGCAGAACTTGCCGTAAAAGAGAAAGAGAAGGAAACAAAGAAAGACACAATACCCTTTGGGCAATCACACAACACGCTTGGAGAGAGGGACGCAAAGTACCCTGGGCTTCACCTGCTGGCGCCGTGAAGCAGCAGATAGGCAAGGGGGGAGGGGTGTGAGGGAGGGGAAATAAAAGAAGAAAGCCCTCAAAAAAAAAAAAATATGCTATGTATCCCTCTTATTTTTCCGGTATGTTTCACTTTTAGGTAGACCTAGGTGTATCGGTTTAGGAGGCAGGCTGAGACATCGTGTGTCCACAGGCAGAGAGCACCAGTTGGGGAGAGGCGGGGGGGGGAGTAATAGCACACCGTGACGAACGCTGTCGAGGCAGCAGACAGGTGTCATGGAAGGCAGAACAACACGTCTCCATTCTTTCGTTCGTAAAAAGGAAAGCATACGAAATAAAAGAGAGAGGATGGGCTGCACGCGGCATCCATCGTGTTGTCTCGCACGAACAGGCAGACAGCCGAAGCTCACAAGCCTAGATTGGGTCCGCAGTGCAGATACGAGTAGAACCCCTCTCGCGCGGACTCGCTAACGAAGTCGTAAAGCGGGCCGCTGCCCGTTTCACTTCCATCTGCGGCTTTGTAAATATATATAAAGTATTTATGCATCTTCTCATTCTTTTTCTTTAATCGCAATGATAAAAGGACCCAACACATATAAGCTAAAACGTCACGAACGAAAGACAGAAAAGGAGGAGCATGATATATAAAGATATATATATATATATATAGAGAGAGAGAGAGAGAGAGAGAGGGTAACGGATGCTCGCAACAGGCGAAACCGTCCTGCGTCCTCGACACACACGTCAATTCATTTCTGGACATGACGGAAGCCCCATTAGCGCCCACTCCGCACCCCCACCCACCCACCCATGCACATATGTGTATCAGCAACCTTGGAACACGTGATTGGCCAGTCCGTTCGCTTGCTGGTTGAGTGCTGTTGAAGCACAGCTGTCTGGCTCTCGCAAAGTCAAACAAGCAAACAAACAACAAAAGAAAAGAGCACCTAGCAGCAGCAAGCCTGACTTCGCTCAAAAGTGAAAAAACAGCAACTGTAGATGAGGATGTGAGGGATCAGGTAAAGAAGCAACGCACTACAGACAGCAACCACATCATAGGTGTTGCAGCTGCAGGAAGAGCGCGCGCGATGATCGACTCTACATGGCTCAGCACAGAAGAGCGTCAGACACAGAAGGAAGGCAAGCGAAGCGGAGAAGAGCCATCTTCCTCACCAACGAGCCATCAAGAAGGAAAGCAGTGACACCAACATCGCATCCGCGCCAGAAAACATTTTGATTTCAGCCACACAATAGCCTTTGGTGGTCATGCCAAACGCCATCGGAATCACCTTAACTTCGGCGATGATGTCTGCGCCGCCATTCGTCGTCGGTGGTGCGGCACCACCGGCCACCGCACCTCCACTAACCCGCTGCGAGCGCCAAATCGTATAATACTCGGGATGGGTCGGCGTTATTATGGCTGAAGCAGCAGCTGCTGCACTGATGCAGCCAGCGCTCGCTGCATTTGGTGAGACCAAGGACAGCGGACGAGGTGGGGTGGCCTTGGAGGTCGACATGGTCGCTACGGGTGTTCCAACTACTGTATTGTTGACCCCCCCTTCTATTGGTGTCCCGCTAACGATAACTGGAGCTGCAGAGACGGCATGACCAGTCCAGTTGCGGCGCGCATTACCATCGCCGCTACTCACGTCCACCACTCCTGTCGGGGCCATGGAGTGTGTCTGCTGCCCGAAGGCAGCGCCCGACGGGCTCACCTTCTCCCTCACCAGGCGCGCCTCGTCTCCATTAAGCACGACGCCCACAGGCACTGGCGTGGTACGCACCGCTTCGTTAGAGCTCTTAGCTGCATAGACACGCTTGCGGGCGGTGTACAGCACGTCTTCCCCGCCACCGTTAGCGTGACTGCCACTTTGATTGCTGCTACTTGTCAAGGACAGGGTGTACTGCGTCTGATTATTTGTGCTCACGCAACTAGCAAAGGTCCGGCCGATGGGGGTCGTCAAGTAGAGAGTGTTGCTGAAGGGAACCCAACTCTCCTTGATGATATACTGCAGGCACCGCTTATCGCCCAGGTACACGTAGCCCGTCACCTTCGTCTGCACGTCTGCCGTAAAGCAAAGGATGTGCTTCTGCATGTCGTTCTCATCCGAGATGGAGAACTCCTCTTGATCAGCCATCCGCCCGTCGTAGACGAGCTTCCAGGTCACGGGCTGCGCATCCCGCACAATCCAGGGGGAGATGTAGCGGTCAGACCCGACGCAGTAGTCCGGGTAACACCGTCGGCCCGCCCCGTAGAACATGGAGGGAGGTAAGTTGTTGATGAGCTCGCGATAGCGCCGACTCACGGAGCTGATCTTTTTCAGCGTCACGGCACCAACGTATTCCAGCGCGGGGATCAACTCAACGCTGCGCAGCCGTACCGCAAGCACCTCCGCCAGCGAGAGCGCGATGGTATGCCCACCCACCATCCGTGAGGAGGCCTTGACCGGTCGCTGCATGGCAGAGCTGGCGGTATGAGTCACTACCCACGTATTGGGCGGCGGGATTTCAATTGCGTCCCGCGCCGCTTTCAAGCCGGCAGCGGTGGTTGTCAGCGGTGTGGCGGCGCCTCGTATGGCCACCCCCATCACACCTACACGACCAGCGCTGCCCAGGCCATTAACGCCACCACCGTTGCTGTTGCTGCTGCTGCCACTGAAGTTTAGGCCATTGCTCATGCCAGTCGTCCCAGTGGTCACGGACGCTGTAATCGCGGTGGTGGTGGTGCCTCCGGCAATGCCGTACACGCCGGTCCTCTCGTACACCTCCGCGTAGGCCCGCCGCAGGTCCGACGCGCGCAGGTCGACGAAGCGCACGCCGTACTTCACCGAGCCGAGCAGTGGGCTCTCGAAGTACAGAAAGCAACAGAGGTTCTCATTCAGCTCGTAGCACACCGAGCCGGAATAGCCGGCCCAGCCGCGCGGGTGCAGCATCGCCACGCCGCAGTGGGCCTTGCTAATCACGTCAGGGAAGCTGCAGGACTCGTGATAGAGCGCGCTGGGGGCGAGGGCACCAACGAAGCGCAGCGGGGCGTGGGTGTTATTCTCAATGGAGATGACGAGCCCGCCTCGGGTGCCAGAGATGCGGAGATCGAGGAGCGACATGGTTGAACTGAGCACACTGGAGGGCACAGTGTGACTCTGCCGCATCGCCAGCAGCGCGCGTGACTCATTGGCCAGTCGATGCCACATTGACAGTTCATTTGGCGACATGCCGAACTGCAGCCAGTCACTCATGGGCGCTACCGGCGCAGACTCGTCACCGCTAGTGATAGTGCTGTCGCAGACTATACTTGCGTTCACAGGGGTGACATAGGCTGTCGTGGAGCTACCTTGCAAGATCTGGCCCTCGTTCGGCGTCATGGTGAAGCTGTTCGTGACGTTGCCATCGGTCCCGTGTCGGACTCTCGCACGGCCTACGCTCGACAGCGGCGTCGCCGGTTCACCGCGGAGCGTCGTGATTGACCGGCCGTTGACACTTGTTGGACTTGTTGGCCCACTAAAGGAGTTACCCATATGATTCCGGTAGCTGCTATGCTCCTGCGTCTCGTACTCGCGTCGAGTGATGCCCATGCTCCGCACCTCCTCCATCTGAAAGCCTCGGTCAGCCCAGAAGACCTCATCGCTGCTTGCCTCCTCACTCCAGCCGTCGAAGACGGTTTTGCCAGACGCGATTGCCTGCTGCATGGACCGCAGCAACGCCTCGGCAGTGTCAAAGGCACTGGCAGCTTCCACAATGTTGAATTGCCGCCGCTGCTCGCGGCCCAGGTTGAAGTACGCTTCGGCTGACTGCCCTCGCGAGACCTCGACCGCCTTTTCCGCGTCCTGCAGCGCGCGTGTGTGCTGCTTCAGCGCGCTGAAGGCCTCGCAGCGAATAAGCAACAAGCGCAGGATCTGTGTTCGATTAAAAGAATGACGCTTGTTGAGCCACTCTACGCTGCCTTGGGACACCGTAGCAGACGGTGAGTTGTAGCACACAGGCGATGGGGAGGTAATGGCAACACCAACAGAACCCGCCGTGAAGCACTGCATCGCGTTCGCAGAGTTTTGATTGCTGCGGATAGGGTTGCCCATCGATCGTGGCCGAGCAATGTCCACACCACCGCTGCCATCACTAGCAGAAGCTTCTGCGGGTCTCGAGAGACTCGACAAGATGCTGACGGTGCCGTCAGCGTTGTATTCCTTGCCGCTGGGCAGCGGTGGCAAGCCATCTGCGTTCGCTAAGGCCTGCGTGACGATGGTGATGGCATTTTGGGGGTTGTTGTGCTGGCGGAGCTCCTCAAAGGCGCGACGGATCACCGGGTGCATCGCGCCCCCCGGCTTTTCATAATGCATGTCTCGAAAGGAAAGTGGAGAGGGTCAATAGAAAGACGTCGTTGCAGTCTGCACTTCGTGATGGTCTAGCGTCACCTTCAGTGCGGTTTGAAGGATTCAATATGGTAGCACCGGAGGTGGACCGTGGGGCACTGTTGGCGTGTCACGCAGGGGTGAGGATGTGAGGATGTGAGGGAGGGGGAGAAATCCAAACAAGCGAAGAGAAGAACGAAATAAACAAACAAATAAAAGAACAAAACTAATAATAAAAGAGAACTCGCGCTTCGGCAGAGCAGTCACGCAGTCTCCCACGAGTAACAATTTCAAAGCAGAGGAGGGGCGTACACCACAACAACAAGAAGGAAGGCAGCGAAAACCAAACCAAAACAAAACAAAAACAAAATCAGGAGATGAGTGATACGCGAATAACGGCAACGCAACAGTAGCGTAGAGCCCTGCACCTGAGAGTGAAGGTCAGGACGATACTGGAAGGCAAGATAGGGCGGGGAATTGACAACCGTGTGCTTCCCTTGTGTGCACTGAGATGTCGATGTGCGATGTATTCATGAAGGAAAGAGCGCTCTGAAGAAAAAAAAAAGAGAAAAGAAAGGCACAACGTACATAAGGCTTAAGAGAAAAACGAAGTCCAACGTCAGGCGTCCAGTTGCACTCATGCACGCGGCACACACAAGAAAGATACGCAACGGGAGTCTGCGTTTGATAGGAACAGTAGTAATATATATATATATATAT
>LJSK01000054.1:76204-86571 GCA_001299535.1 Leptomonas seymouri
TATATATATATATATATCGGGCTCTGTCCCTCCGGTCCGCAACGAGGTTAGAGGGGCGGGGGCGGGAAGAGAAGGAGGCGATGGCAATGTCGATCGCAGTGAGCCTCCACGCTGCTTTTCTACTACCGAGTAGTCAACTGCTTCTCCCTCCACCTCACGCGAAAGAAGGATGGTGGGGCGGGACGGGCATGATTACGTGGCGTCACAGACGTCGAGCAAGACAAAAACAAAGAAGGGAGTGGAGGAGAAGTAGCAAGCAAGCCAAAAGGCCTTCACCCAGACTCCGCCCACAGCTGGATGCAGCGCAGGTTGAGCATACCACCAGGAGAAGACCCGTGAAACAGAGGTTCCCGCCGTTGCGACAGGCCGCTACGCTGAGAAGAGGGCGTGCACTGCCGTTGCCTACGCATGAAAGACACAACTCGGCAGAGGGAGTGGGAGCGAGAGAAGCGGGAATAGAAGGCCTGCGGTCTGACGTCTCTTCATCGTCAAGCACACAAGCAATCAAAAGGGAAGTGAAGAGTTCAGTTCAATCAACGACTCTGTAAGGCGATGGGCATGATTTGATATTTGTTTATGGTGGTTAGTATTCTCTGATGTCATTATCAAGCAATCAAACAACAAAGAGCGGGTGGGAGGCCCAAGACACGCTGCTGTGAGGAGCACCTTTCACATCTAAGGGCTACTCACTGTCACTTTGCCTTTAAATCAAGTGCGCCTGAGGAGGCACAGCAACCCTTCGCGAAAGCCCGCCGACTCTAACGGCACCACCACGACGACACTCTAGCAACAGCTTCCAATAGACAAACAAAATGCGTGACCGGCATCGCGAGCCAGAGGTTTTTCTTTTTTGTTGTTCCAGCGACTGCGATACCCCCTTCACTTCTCCTCGAGGTAAATCTGAGAGCCAAACTTCGCGTATAGCTGCGCCTTCAAGTCGTTCAACGCGGTCGCCAGCTCGCGAAGCTCCGACTCCACCTCTTCCTTCTCCGCTTCCATGCGCTGCTTCTCAGTGTCGAGCAGCTCCACGGCGTTGTCACACTCCACATCGACAAAAGCCTCGCCAAAGACGTACTTCACCTGATCGCAGATCATCACCTCGGTGCTGGCGTCGTCAAGCTTCTCGATGTCGTCGCTGAGGAGCTTTAGGCGGCGGTTCAACGCCTGCACACGCCGGTGTAGACGGGAGAAGATGCAGATGTTGCGCTGATCTTCCCACGTGACGTCGATGGGCACGTCGTTCTTCTTTGCCGCCACAGCAGTCATATTTCAAGATGACGTTGTATTTTAAAGGTGAGGGGCAGTGCCGTGATGAGCAAGCGATGCAGCTGTGAAGGATCCTACCGATGTCCGCCCGGAGAGAAGTATTTAGGGAAAGACGTGTGGCGCACCATAAAAGATGTCGAGTCCAGGAGGGTTGGATGTACACACGTGTGTAGGGTGGGGTACAGGGGCCACAACACGTTTGTGGTGGCAAAGGACAACAGGGGGAGGGGGAAGCAACGAAACAGGGAGGACAAAGGCGAGGGATGGTCTTCAAAGGAAAAAAACGATTGCGCTGGAGGAGAAAGCTGCGGCAGCTGCTCCATCGCCAGCATCTCAAGCGCAATGCACTACACCCTCGTGCTACACACACACACACACACACATGTTCACAGATACAAACCCTTCCGCGTTGCACGACGCCATGACTCTGAAACATGTGCCTCGAAGGGGCAAATACAGGGAGCAGCCCTTCCTCTCGGCTGCTGCTTCATTGCATGTATTCTTCTCCATGCTGCGGAGCCCTGTATTTCGTCTGTACACAATTGACAGAGAGGAGTGGGGGTTCTTTATATTCGTATCTATGATCTGGAGACAATGGCAGCACCTCACCGAGGGGGGAGGGGTGGAGACTGATAAGAAGAGAGACATGAAAACGGAGAGCGCGAGACGGTCACATAGGCCTGCGCTTCTGTGCGCAGGTGAGAAAGCTGAAGACACAAGCCAGCCGCTCCCCGATCTCCGGAACACGGCATCAAGGGAGGGGAGGGGGGCGATTAAAGACGATGGGTGGCGACCGGGGTTCACGTGCGAGCGGCCGACAGCCGACAAGCAGGCACCCTCGTGTTTGCCACCCCAGACAACAAAAACAAAACGGATAAGCAAAGCAGCCAAAGCACCCCAAGAGATGAACAGGTTACACAGACATCCCTCCACCCACTCTGCTGCTTGAAAGCAGCGAAGAAAAAAACAATAGCAAGAAAGGGACTTGAATGGGCGCGACGCCCCTGTATGAGCGATGAACCCCCCCCACACACACACACACCCACAACACAATCAGAGGAAGAAGGAAACGTATCGGCAGCGCGGATGACAGTTCGGCTCCGGTTCCAGTACGTTCAGCCTTCCAACGCACCCGGCGGCAGCGTTGGTGTCGGCCCCAAGGTGGACGCAAACGGGTGGCATAGCACCGCCTCCGCGGTCATGCGCATCGTCGACTTCTCCTCCAGTAGGCCTTTCAGCAAAGACTGCAAAGACGGGTAGGGAGCAGGAAATGCGTTGCTGTGGAAAAGATGCAGCGAGTAGCCAAGCGGCATACCGGAGGCGAGGGTCAGCAACGTGCAGCCCAGGCCATACATATCCGGCGCCGTCTTCAGTACGGGCGAGGCGTGCGACCAGCCCTTCAGCAGCAGCTGCAGATCCTGTGTGCTCGGCAACTCACGAGACGCGTGATCGGGGTACTTCCCCTTCACATGGGATTCCTCCTCCGAGAGCCACCAGTGCATGCAGGCGTAGTTCACCAGCTTCACTACGCCATTCGAGCCGTACACTACATTACGCGGCTCCACGGCGCCGTGTACAATGGCAAGACGAGGCATGCGGAACGAGTGCAGGTAGTTCAAGGCACCTGCTACCCCCCGCGTCACAGCCATCAACTGCGTTTCAGACAGACCCCCGTTGCGCTGCGCCTCCCCCCAGAGCGACGCTGCTGCCTTCACAGTGTCGTCCTGCACCAGTTCTGAGATCAGCACCGCCACCACCCGGCCGCTCACCAAAAGAGTGGCCAGGTGCTCTACCCGAGCGCGGCGCTCCGCTGCCTTTGCGCGGTCCGCGCTTGTACGGCTCGCGCGCAGCTCGGCGACACGGCGCTCTCGCCTGGCAAGCTCGGCAGCGGCCTCTGCAGGCCACTGAAAGCCGGGGACAGTGCCGCTGTCGTTCACCCTCACGCCAACCGGTGAGCCTTCCAGGCTGCTGCTGTGGGATGCGCTGCCCGATTTGCCCTCGCCGGGGCCTCCCTGCAGCTTCGTTGCACCCCTCTCTTCATTTTCCGAAGGGCTAACAGCCGTCGCGTTCTTCTTCCGATTACGTCCAGCGAAGGCGGAGTTGGACTGGTTGCTGACGGCACTCCCAAAAAAAGACGAGAACAAATGGCGGATCAAGCTGCTGCCGCCGTGCTGCCCCGCCTCCTTCGGCGTCGCCGAGCTGCGGTATTTCTTCTGCGTCGTACCGGCCTCGCCGGTCTTCGACTTCTTCCTCCGCGTGCTCTTCTCGTCATGGTGGCTCTCTTCCACGCTGTGCAGGGAGCCGCTGCGGCTGGCAAAGCTGTCTGGTGCAAGTACGGAGACGGTGCTGGACCGCTGCGATGCTGGCCTCGATGCTTCAGCGTGTACGAGTGCAGGTTCAGCCACGGAGACAGCAGGTAGCCGCAGCGACACGGTCGATCGAGAGCGGATGTGCGGTGCCGGCTTCTCAATCTCCGGCTCCCATGTCAGCGCCTCGTCGCCGCTCGCGCTGGTGCACGCGCGCACGAGGCTACTCATCTGCTCCGCGTCCCCCACCTCGCGGTAGAAAACATCGAAGGTTTGAATCAAGTTTGGGTGCTGCAGCATCAACGACATCGCGCAGAATCGCTTGAGGTCGAGCGACATGGGCTGCTGCACCGCCGTCTCGCTGAGCGTGGCGTTGCCTGCAGCATCCGTTTTCATTTCGGAGGTGAGGGAGACCTTTGAGGGAGCTGCCGCTCCGCCACCTCGGCATCCAGGATCGTACAGCACAAAAGTCGCAGCGAAATGGCGGTGCGTCCGACGCTCTCGCACCTTGTAGGTGGCACTGACGCGGCTCTCCGTGATGAAATCTTCGGGGATGTAATAGTGGCGAAATGCGCTGACCGGGAGAAGGCGACGGCGGCGCTTCGCATCGGAGTCGATGCCAGCAACTTCGCCAGCGGAGTTGCCCTGATACCCAACCCTCAGCAAACTGTTCAACTCGCTCTCGTCGCTTTCGCTCTCATCCGAGTCAAAAACAGAGCAGCTCCAGAGCGACTCGTAATTGTATCGATCGACGGCCGCTTGGTTGTGGTCGGCGAAGTCACTTCCAATTGAGAAGGGCCTATCCACGAAGGCTTCATTCTCTGGCTCTCCCACTACATTATCCTCATCTCTCCTGTCGAGCCCACTCGCTAGCCCTGCCACGCTTCCACCAAGAGCAGAGAGTGCAAAGGTGTCGCTCTCGTTTAGCGAGGGACTGCTACGCGGCGGTTGCTGCTGCTGGAGCAGCCAAGCTGACCCTTCCGCACTCAGCAGCGGCTGCACACCAAGAGACCAAGCCGCAGAGGCCGTCGTGTTGTACACCGAAAAACTCATGCTGCTGTTCACCGACTTATTGCCGGCGGCTTTCATCACCACGTGGGGCGAGGGGTGCCGCATCGCTGACTCCGATTGAGCCTCCGCGCCCGGGCTTGTGAAAAACTCCCTACGAAGGTGCCGCTTCTGTGGCGGCTTGGCTAAGGGCGGCGTCGCCGCGGAAGAAGGGGGGGCAGCGGTGATGCTGCTGTCAAGAACGCCATCGCCGCGGTAGACGCCGGCAAAGGAAACGATGCTCTCCGCCTCTCGGCATATCTGGAGTGTGTTCGCCACATCGCTGGTCCGCACATCCTTCACCTTCGCCTGCTGAGTGAGCGCATGTTGCTCCGAGATGCTGAGGGTGGCGGAGAAGTCCTGCAATGTGCCACTGCGTGTGTCTCGTGAGACTGCACTGCTACTGTCATCCTCTTCGATGCCGCTGCTGGACGGCGTACTCGTCGCCACATCCGACGGCTCCATCGCCCCGCCAGAGTCATCGTCACTCGACTTCCCAGCTGCAGCTCTATCCCTGTCATTGTGGTCATCGACGGATGCCTCCGTGTTTGCATATGTCCACGTAGTCGACGTCGTGCTGTCAGCGCCGTCTTCGCGGACTGTGGGGGCTTCCACTTGAACAGAATCTTCGATCACTTCCAGCTGGCCATCATCGTGGCTGCTGCGATTTTTTCCGGCTGCTGCTGCTGCTGCTGCTGCGTGCGTGCTGCCGATGGAGTTCGAGGGCCACGCCGTGAAGGACAGCTTTGTGTAGGTGTTCATGGTATCCTCGGAGAAGGAAGAACCAGTCGGCTGGCCGGTTTGCTTCACGTCCGCCAGTGGCCGAGCGCCGCCTTTGCGGCTCGCATGGAGCTGCTCTTTGAACGTCGTGCTGCGTCCGCATCGCGGCTCCAAGCCAAAAACGCTGGTGGATTTCTCTCGCGCATCCTCATTTAAGTCCAGCCCAATCCACCTGCATTGAATGGAGCGCATCGGCTCCACGGAGGCCTCCGCAACAGGCGAGGAAGGTACCGCCACCGGTAGCGATGGATTTACCACTGTGCGGGCCACTTGGTATGCTGAAAAGAGAGAGAAGGATGACTCGCGGACTCCACTGACATGACTGCCCATCACACTCACATCAACATCACGCGGGATGGCGGAGGAAGAAGACACTGTCGCGGTGCTGGGCCGATTGACGGCGGCCAGCACCCAACGCACCACTGCGACACGCGAAGACGCTCCGCTCTTGCCGCGTTTGGGCTTTGGTGAAGGGGTGTCAGGTGCACCTCTAAAAGAAGAACACGACTGTCGGGGCGGCGGCGTTTTCCCGCCTTCCTCTCCCACTGCCCCTCCCGCCGCGGCTGGGGGCTTCGTGGCCGCCGCTTTGTGTACTCCCCGCTTCGAAGGAGACACCTTCGACGGCGTCGCCGACATACAAGTGGGCTGCGCAGCGTTGCTTCCCTCGCCCTCAGCCGCCCCCCCTGCTGCCTCCGAAGAGTAGTGATGCACACTCGCATGGCGCTCCTTCGTAGGCTCGCTGTCAGCGGTGCAATGCACCGCCGGCAGGACAGCGGGTGAGAGAGGGGTTAGCTGCTGGCACGAGGACGAGGGGGGCACGCCCATGCCCTCCGTAGAGGCCGTGGGGGGTGCTGCCGCAACAGCAGTAGCAGCAGCGGTGTGCAGACCTGTGTTCTCCGCGGCTCCCCCCGACGCTGCCGAAGGTGCCTGCGGCAGACGCTTCAACGCCATCTGCGATATGCGGGGAAGAGGCGGAGATGCATGCGCAGCAGCAGCGGCAGCGAGCACCTTCACTTCGCTATTTGCACCGCCGTTCGCTCGACGAATGCTTCGGCCCCTCGGCGGCGAGGTTGCCGAAGGCATCGGCTGCTCCCCGTTCGTCTTGACGGATTTCATGCTTTCATCAAGCATCGGCCCCTTCCCTTCGTCTAACTGCCGCGGTGACCTCTGTGAGCACGGAGTTGTCCGGGTGCGTGGCGACACTGCCAGTGTCGAGTGCGGTGAGCATGGTAGCAGCGGCAGCCGACAGGCCGTGGAGCCACCCGAGCGGCCCACAAGGTCCACCTCCCTCAGCGAAGGTGGCGATCCGGTGACTAGCTTAGCCGGCTTTAGCACCCCTCGCACGTTTAGCGCGTCTTGCTGGCTGTTGTTGATGGGCCGCTCTGGGGCAGCTGGGGAAGCGGTAGTGGTGTTTGTTGCTGTTGATGTTGTGGACTCGAGCGGCAAGGTCTTTGCTTGTCTTATTTCAGCGTTCTGCGCGTCCGCAGCTGGTGCGTTTGCGCCAGCGTTCATACTGCCCCCGGAGATGGGGGGCAGTGCAAGTGGGTCGTGGGGTTGCCGTATTATGCGTGCCCACATCGGAGACGCCGGTACCGTTTCAATTTCCCGCTGCGCACCTTTCGAATCGCCGACTGGCACGGAGAGGAGCCGGGCCTTCTCTTCCTCCGGCACCGCTGCGCCACTTCTGTTAGACGTGCCGTGTTCTTCTCTAGCGATTCGAGTACCGGGAGTGGTGTTACGGCGCGCATTGCTAATGAAACTTCCTGGGGCATTGGGCACTTTAGACAGGGCGGCGGCGGCAGCAAAAACATTCCCTGCGACAGGTGCGGGAGCCGCATCCTCCTGGCGCTCCTTCACACTACACACCGCAATGTCGTTCTGCAGCGTCGAGGCCAACCTCGATGGCAGGGCAGAGGCGCTGGCGAGCACGCCCTCTTCCCCAGCTTTCGCCTCACGGCGCATACTTGGCCTGCTCAGAAACCCTGGATGCTCCTGCGCCATGTTCGACTCCAACTTCTGCGTTAATAGGCTGGTTATGGCAGACACACTGGAGCGAGGGGGAACGATCACCTCGGATCGGTTTGACATCGCTGACGACTCTCTTGGATGATTTTTATTATCGGTGCCCTGGCACGAAGCTACTGGAGAGCTTGAGCACGGAATATCCACGGTGCTCGCCGGGGGGATAGCTCTATCCACCGTAGAGGCGGTACTCCACGCCACAGGGCTGGCCGAGTTGAGCGTCACCTCGCAACTAGGCATCCCCGGCGCCGCATGAATTCCTTCCATCTTGCGGTGACGTAAAACGCAAAAGACGTGGCCACGGATGTAGTGAATGGGAAAGCGAGAAAGGGGCGGACCGAGCACGGCGGTGGGCAAACCAGCCGTGCTATGAACAGAGAAGTCGATGCAAACGTCACGAGTAGCTTGGAGAATGCAGGTGTGCACATAAAAAACAGATAGACCGACTTCGGGATCAGAGGGAAAAACAGAGAAGAGAAGAGAATGCGCAGCAAGCGCACACGCTGACGGAGCGCCGCACAAAGATGGGCGGAAAAGACAATGGACTTCACACACGCTCACAACTCAAGAGCGAAAACAAGAAGAAACTTAAAAAAAAAAAGAAGAGTACGATGGAAACGGAAAGAGAGCGAAAGACAGAAGATGCCGGCAAATGCGTCCTCCGTAGGGCATTTAAGAAATGTGAGCAGAGGTGGTGCGCGCAAAACACAACGGCGTTTCTACCGCCATCGCCCATCATAACACAGTGGGAGTTTCTCACGACTACAGAACTACTGGAGCAGTGCAGCTGCGGGCGTGCGACTTTGGTGAAGAGAGAGAAAAACAAAAAAGGGAAAAAGAAAAGAAGAAACGCAGCCCGATGTATCAAGCACGGTTAAACAAAGGATGCACACAAGCACGCACAGGCCAAAGAGCTAGGGTGACACCAGCAAATAACAGTAAATCGAAGCGTTGATAAAAAAAAAAAAGGCTTCAGCTTCCTTCAAAGCGGGATGTGGAAGTCGGTATCGACGACCCGGAACGATGAAAATACACGCGTGTTAGGCCAAACAGAATAAAAACAGGAATAAGAAAAGAATACATTAATGAATGAATCAGGGCAGCACAAAAAACAAAATACAGAAAACAACCGCACGTGCACGCGCATGAGATGCACACGCACAGAGGCAACAACAGCAAAACAAAAGAAAGGAGAGCACTATCGTGGAAAACCAAGAAATGCAGTACACATAAATACGCGTAAACTTCAGAGGAGAATACTCAGTTACAATTCGCTCCCCTACAGAACACGTAAACGATTATGTCAGCCTATTGCAGACCAGAGCTGCAGGTATATGTATAGAGAGAGAGGGAAAAAAAAAGAAGAAGCTACACTCTCTTGTGTTTTTTTGGTTGTTTAGTTGCTGCTGTTGCTTTGATCGTCGCGATATATTCTCGTCTACTCGATGCACTATCGTTCAACAAAAAGCGAGGCCACGCTCACCCACACCCTCCAAAAGAGAAGTGAATGGAAAGGATTGAATTTTAAGAGCTGCTAAGGCGATGAATGAGCGGATGAAAGAAGCGAGACAAAAAGATGTGATCAACACACAGATGGAAACGCTGAGGCAAAGAAAAGAAAACGGGGGTAACGTTGCACATAAACAATAAATAAAGAAATAAATAAAGAAAAAGAAAAAGCAGAAGGACGGTTCAGACAGAGAGCGGAGAAGCGTAAGGGATCAGAGCCCCTCACCTCCTCTGTTCCTCTTGGCTTCTTCTTTTCCTTTTTGTTTTTGTTAGAGAGAGCAGAGTAGTGAATTGGGGATGATGGCGTTTGCCAAGTCGTGGGGATGGCCCGTTAGTGAAGACCAACAATACTTTAGACAGATACACGACAGCTACAAAGCGTTCTGGGGAAGGGAGGAGGAGAAGGCTGTGAAGCACGTGTGGCAATTCGCCGCGCAAAGGCAATTTCTTCTCTTGCCAATCCTATTCCTGGTGGTGACGCTTGCTTGTCCTATAAAGGGGTCCATGAAAAAAAAAAAAAATCGATGCGAGAACAAGGGAGATGGTGAGAGTTCAGTGGCACAAAGGAACGACGAGGGGCTATTCGCCTCGATAAAATCATTAACAAAAAAGAGAAGAGGGGCGCCTATCACGTTGGTAAAGCGCACAGGCCTAGTCATAACACGAGCGATAAGAGAAGGGGCAATGAGCAAGCGTTCGCCTCGTCTTCTCATGCGGTTCTTCCATATCTGTTTGCCTTCCTTCAAAGAATGCGAATCACGGTTTGTTATTATCGTTACTTCTTTTTTTTTTTTTAGGTCAACATGTCAGGCGCTAGCCACTGCACTTACGTCTCCTCTTCCTCTTGCCTTACATAAAGCGCGGTCATCTGAGCAGAAGTCCGTTGCAGGTCTTGGAGCACCACAAGTCACTCAGGTAGCACTGAGATGATGGATATATATCGAGAGAGAGAATCGAATACGAAGCCTCTGCGTAGACGACACGACAGCAGCCTATTTGCACCAGAGCAGCCATCAGTAACTGTCCTGTAACAGGAAAAGAGAAAATAAAAATTGGTGAAACAAACCTACACGTCCACCCGCATCAGTGTAGCTGAAACTGCAAGTTGCACATAACACAACAACCACACGCTGACAGCAACAACAACAAAAGGCCAAAATCACACTGCAGCCACCATCAAAAGTTCGAGCACATGTTACGACAACTTAAAATCAAAAATCAACGCCACGCTGGCGCCACCCACAACACACACAAAAAAAGGAAGCGAAAATCCACACCGCTATTATCCGTTATCGCAGACGAGATCTCCGGGCAGCAGATAACTCATCCGCTGGTGGATCCACGTAGCACGTGAGCCTAGAGAAGTCGATGATGCTGCGGTGCGATGTGATTCAGTGAAAAGCAAAACAAATGACTGAATTGTGTGTGTGTGGGGGG